>ML779334.1:692608-704429 GCA_009831015.1 Picea engelmannii
AGTCATAACTTTTTCATACAGACTCCAACTGTAGTGGTACCACTTCCATTGGAAATAGTAAGGAATATAGTTTCTTGTGTGAAAGTTTCAGAATAATATGTTAAATATTGAGTGTGGGGCATGTTGTACAAGTTGGGTCTTCGGAACAAACCAGAATTGAATAAAGTCTACCATTCTTTCTATAACCTCTTTTTGGGGAGGATTCAAGGAGTGAAAATTAGAGGAGTTTCAGAGAATACATTGAGTAACATTATCTACAGGATTAGAGTACTCCAATAATTGAATAATTGCAGAAATTGAAGAAGTCTCAGAAAGCATTATCAGGTTCTATGTGATGATTGGTTGATGGTGATGATTTAATGTAAAGTTTTATTATCTCTCATATATTCTTGGGTGGAAGGAAGGGACAAGGATAGAGAGTTCAAATCTCTCTTGATATTGTAGGATTGTATCTTCCTCTTGTAGGTTTATCCCTCCCTTTACATTTGGAAGTTGTAGCTACCTTTGGAAGTCATTACTTCCCTTGAATAAAAACCATTGATTATTTCTCATATATTGTGCATGGTGTATTGTGGTGTATTGGTGTAACTCTTATACTATTGTTCATTTCTCATTGGATATAATTGAATGGTTTAAGTATAAGTTGAAAAAGGTTTTAAATTGTACTTGATACTGATTCACCCCCCTCTCAGTATCAACAGAAAGTGCCAAATTATTAGCCTTATTTTTCAAAATTTTGAGACATATTTTCCTGTTATTATAAAGATTTAAGAGATTTTGACCTGGATATAATCCAACATCGTATTCCTTTTAAGAAGGATGTAAATATAGTTGGAAAAAAGTAAAGGCCTATTAATCCCAGTTCAGATGCCTTAATTATGAAGGAGCTTGACAAAATGCTTGAGCCTATTGTCATCATCCCTATTCGCTATTCAAGGTGGGTTGCCAATATGGTTTCGGTTTGGAAAAAGAATGATGAAAGTGGCTTTGCATGGATTTTAGAGATTTGAATGAGGTAATGTCAAAGATAACTTCCATTTTCCTTTCATGGATGTTATCTTATAACATATTGTCAGTTTAAAAATGATGTTCCTCTTAGACAATTTTTCTATCTACAATCATATTAAAATAAATCCTAAAGAAATCATTTTCACAATGAGGTGGGGGGATTTTGCATATCATCATATGCCCTTTGGGATAATAAATGCAAGTGATACATTTTAGAGGGAAACACATATTGCATTTAATGATTTAACATGTATACTCATTCATATTTTTCTTGATTTTCTATTGGTGCATTTCTGAAAAGAGTTGATCATTTGACCATCTAAAGTGGGTTTTACTCAAATGTAGGAAATTTGGTATTCTCTTAATCCTAAAAAATATGATTTTAGTGTGAATGAAGGGAAATTATTGGGGCATATTGTCTCAAATTAGGATAGTGTAAGCATCAATCCAAAGATATTTTATTCTATTTATAGGTTGCAAGCTCCCACCTTTAAGAAATCCATTTGGGATTTTACGAGAAAAACTATTATTTTCTTACATATGTTTTCTCAATTTTACACAAATAATCAATCTAATACATTTTTTATTATAAAAATACACATCTTTCATCTAGGATCAAAGTTCCTAGGAGGCCTTTCAATCCCTTAAAAATTCCATTACATTTTCCCCTACCTTGGCAAACCTAAATTTTCAAGCGATTTTCATATTTATACCAACACTACAAACTTAGTTGTTTTGATCATTCTTGTGTATCTCTATGCCAAATATTTTGAAAGACCCATGGATTTTGTGATCAATGAATTTGAGTACCCTCTAATCGAAAAACATACTTTATCCCTCATGGTTTATTTGTGAAAGTTTACACATTATGTGTTGGCAAGCACATGATTGTTAAAGTGCCTCTTCAAGCCATCAAGTAATTGTTGTCCTAATTTTTTCTTCAATAAAGAAGAACAAATTGCCTTGCCAAAAATCAAGAATTTGATCTTGAAATCTTGGTTACTAAGATAGTATGAGGTAAGTATTTATCTCTTCTTTTGGATAAAAATGTTCATGATATTAATCCTAATAGCCAAGAGGATGAGGATTCATTGCTTGTTGTTTTTTAAATGGAATTTTTTTATATTAGCTATGATGCAATTGTTGACCCTTGGTACTATGACATCATCTTGTACTTGCAAAACCAACAAATCCCTTCCCATTTACAGGCCAATGAAAAGAGGAGACTAAGGTTAGAAAGTACTAAGTATGTTATGTTGAACAATTGGTTGGTCCATAGACATGTTCATGGTATGTTTATTTGATGTGTTGGTAAGTCCCAAGCCAAATCTATACTATGGAAATTTCATTATGGTGCTCATTTTCAATTCCATACTGGTGGGAATTTCCCTGCTAAAGTTATCGTGCATAAAATTATGTGTTATTGTTTCTATTAGCCCACCTTGTTTCACAATTATTTCATGTTTGTGAGATCATGCGATTGTTTCCAACAAGTAAGTGGGAAGCATAAGTTTTTAGGTGTGCCCCTAAACCTAGTGAGCACTTTTTTCCCCTTTAATAAGTGGGGGATAGATTTCATAGGCACCATTTCCCCACACTTTTCTATTGATCACATTTTATCCTTACTACAATTGACTATTTCACAAAGTGGCCTAAAGTTGTCTCGTTAATGATTGCTAAGGAAGAACATGTTGTATCTTTTCTACAAGAACATATATTTTTCTTCTTTGGTCCACTTCTCAAAATTGTTAGTCATAATGGTGTTGACTTTGTTTCTAGAGAGGTTTTGGGTATTTTCCATAAGTACAATGCAATTTTCTCAACTTCCTCCCCATATTACCCCCAAGGGAATGAATTAGTTGTGTTTACCAATAAAAAAACTAAATAATATTATTAAAGACATTTAATTAGTGACAATCCTCGCGAGTGGCAAGTGCAACTAATACATTCTTTGTGGGTCGACAAGACAACAACCAAGATTAGTATTAGTGAGACTCCTTTCATATTAGTATATGGAAAAGAGGAAATCATTCTTTCTCATGAGATGGGAATTTCCACTTGCTATTTAGCTTTCCTTATGAAAGAATTGGACAAAACTCCAATAAATTAAAGATTTAATGCATTAATGGTTCTGGAAGAGTAGTGTGAGTTTGTAGCACAAAATTTGAAGAAGAAACAATGTTTTTTTAGAAGTGCCACAATAACAAGGAAAAATTTAAATCATTTAGATTTGGTCAAAGCATCTTACTCTACAATTATGCTCATGAAGACAAGGGTGATCACACTAAGTTTCAAAAGCTTTGTCTAGGACCCTTTACTATCACTCATAATTTGGGGAGAAATGCATTCATATTAAAGGACAACCAATAAAGGTTATTTTCACAAACAATGAATGGATCTATCCTAAATCCCTATTACTCTATTGAACTAACATATCTATAGCAATTTAAAGAAAATAAAAAAAAATAAAAAAAATTATGAACACAACAAGAACATAACTGAAATGCAAAATAATGGTTTTTATGTTTATATTGAAAACATACAAAACAATTATTTTTATGTTTATAAGTTTTTTTTGGTAAGTTTGATAGGTTTGATTCTTTTTATTTCTCCTTGTCAGAAACATCACATATCATTCACTGATACTACATCCTTTCCTCTTAAAAACAAAATAGTCTGGTTGCATTGCATATGGTTTTTAATTATTGTATGGATTCCCAAGAAGTTATTTGTGTGGCCACGAGGCCTCAAGCAACATTTCCTTTTGAATTAATCCTACAGGTCTACTAGGTTATCTCTAACATGGTTGTTGTTAGTTTAGGACATGTTGGATTATATCATGAAACATAGGTATAATTGTTGAGGGTTTCCTAATGTTTAGCTTGAGGAAGTTCAAGGCTTGACAAAGCTATCTAGGTTTCCCAACTCTTATTCATTTTCCATTTTCTTCACCCATTGTAGAAAAATATCCCAACTCTATGTGTTTTCTTCCCTTTTAGGGATCAATATGAGTTATGTACTTTCCTCATGTTCATTTCCTAATTTGTTCAACTTTATTCACTAAAATACACGTACATGCCCAAAAAACCTATGGTATATCAAATTAGAAGATAGAATAATACAAAATATAAAGAAGAGGCAGGGTATTGTTAAGAAGTACCACAATAAGAAGGAAAACAATTAAATCATTTACAGTTGGTCAAAGAGTCTTGCTCTAGGATTAAACTGATGAAGACAATGGTAAGCATATTAAGTTTGAAAATCTATCGCTAGGAACCTTCACAATTGCTCATAATTTGGGGAACAATGCCTTCGAATTAAATGATAGACAAGAAAGGTTATTTTCACACATATTGAATGAATCTATCCTAAAACCCTATTACTTTGTTAAACTAAAATAGTTATAATAATAGTAATAGTAATAGTAATAACCACAAAAACAATAATAAATTCATTATTATGCATGTTTGAATTTTAGTTTAGTTCTTGTTTTGTTTATAGTTNTTTTTTGGGGGGGGGGTTTATTGTTTTAGTTTTATAAGACTACGTCTTTTATTTCTACTTGTGTGAAACATTGCATATCCATTCCCTACTTAAACATCCTTTACTCTTTAAAATAAAATTTACTCTAGTTGCATTGCATTTTGGTTTTAATTATTGTATGGGTTCCCAAGAAGTTATCTATACAAGCATGAGGCCACAAATAATGTTGCCTTTTCACTTACTCTTATAATTTTGTTGGTTTATCTCTAACATGGTTGCAGTTAGTTTATGACATGGAAATTTATATGAAATAGGGGTTTCTAATGGTAAACATGGGAAAGTTCAAGGCTTCACAAAACAATTTACTTTTCCACTATTTCTTTGTCACAATGAATGGGTGACAAAGAAATAGTAATGCAATCTTATTATTATTTTTTAATATACACAGTGTCGTTGGATATCCAACGACCAAACCGATAATACTAATTGTTGGAAGTATGGCACCCCCGTCAGAGGTACTATAAATTGTCGGATATTCATCGAACGTCGTCATCGGATATCCGACGGCCTGACCGATAGTACCGACTATTGGAGGCATGGAAACCCCATATGAGGTATTGTAAAACCATCGAATATTCTCCAAAAAAAGCCATCAGATATCCGACGGCCTGACCAATAGTACTAACCATCGAAGGTATGGCACCCTTGTCGGAGGTATTGTTTCCTCATCATACATTCAACAAGAATGATCGTCGGATATGAGACCATGTGACCGACAGTAATAACTGTATGGACGTAGGATATTCAAAGTATCTTTATGTCAAACTTCTAACACATAGTTGTCGGAAACAATGTCTAATTTTGACGAGTTTTTGTCCCTTAAGGTTGTCGATATAGTCGATGACAGGTTTTTGGATATCTAATGTCCACAAATTCATTGGATAGCTGACATGAATGCACCGACTAAAATAATAAATGGTTTTCCTTGGAGGGCTGACGAAATTGTGTCAACAAACTGATGTAGCATCGCCAGATTTCAGTGCATAAGAGGTAGTGACCTAATACATTTAAGATATGTCTTAGAAAAGTTACAACAGGAAACATTATTAGTAAATATGAAAAATTGTTCTTTTATGAAATCATAACTAGTATATTTGGGGTTTGTCATTTCTAAGGACAGACTGAAAATGGACCCATAAAAAGTACAAGCAATTGTAGATTGTCGTTCACCTAAGAACATCTTTGAGGTTAGGATATTTCATGGTTTGACTAGAGTTTATAGAAAGTTTATCAAACAATGTGGTGGTATTTGTACACCTATAATAGAAACTATCAAGAAGGATAGGGAGCCATTCCATTGGACAACAACAACTGAAAATGGTTTCCAGTTGTTGAAGAAGAAGATCACAAAAAAAAACAGTGTTGAAGTTGCCCTATTTTAAGTATCTTTTCCAAGTTAAGTTTGATGCTATTGGAACAACCATTGGAGTTGTATTGAGTCAAGAAGACAAATTGATAACATATTTTAGTGAGAAATTAAATGAGTCAAGACAGAAATACTCATCTTATGATAAGGAGTTTTATGTTGTGGTTCAAACTTTGAAACATTGGAAGCATTATCTTATGCCAAAAGAGTTTGTGTTATTTTCATATAATCATGCATTACATTTTATAATGCAACAACATAAGTTGAATCATAATCATGCTAAATGGGTATAGTTCCTAGAGGGTTTCACTTTTGTTTTGAAACACATTGGTGGACAAGAAAACAAAGTAGTTGATGCTTTAAGTAGAAGAAGTCTGATTACGCAAGAAATTAAAGTCCAAGTTTTGGGTTTTGATTATTTGAAAGATTTGTATGAAGTTGATGAAGATTTCCAAGAGGATTTTTAAGCATGTAAAAATAATTTAAACAAAGATAGAAGCCCATGGAGTGAATTCATGTTAAAATATGGATTGTTGTTTAAAAATAGTCAGTTATTTGTTCCTAATTTTTCTATGAGGGAGAACTTAATTAAAGAGAAGCACAATGGAGGACTAGCTGGTCATTTTGGACATGAAAAGACCTATGAATAGCTAAATAATTTTTATTATTGGCCAAAAATGAGGTCTGAGGTTCATAAATTTGTAAACAGATGTAGAATCTATCAATATGCAAAAGGGAAGATTCAAAATGCAGGGTTGTAAATACCCCTACCAATACCAGAAAGGACTTGGGATTCAGTAAGTATGGACTTTGTCTTGGGTTTGCAAAAGAAACAAAAATGCAATGACTTTGTCTTTGTAGTGGTTGATAGGTTTTCAAAGATGGCTCATTTTATTCCCCGTTTTAAAACTAGTGATGCTACAAATGTTTCTAACATGTTTTTTAAAGAAGTGGTAAGACTACATGGATTACCCAAAAGCATTATCTAAGACATAGACACCAGATTCTTGGGACATTTATGGAGGACCCTTTGGAAGACGCTAGATACAAAGTTGAGTTATAGTTCATCTTACCATCCACAAATAGATGGACATATTGAGGTATTCAATAGGAGCTTGGGAAATATCTTGATAAGTTTGGTTGGAGAGAATCCCAAATATTGGGATCATATACTTTCATAAGAGGAGTTTTCTTACAAATACTTTCTAAATAGAAGTAGAGAAATGATCCCTTTTCAAATTCTATATGGTATGAAAACCAGAGGAGTGCATGAACTGCGAGATTTGGGAAAAGTTGAAAAGAGAAGTGCAAATGGTGAGGATTTTGCTACTGCTATGCATGAGTTGCAGGAACAAGAGAAGAAAAGGTTACAAGACATTAGTCTCAAGTATAAAGTTAGAGTTGATTTAAAGAGAAGGGAGATGAAATTTAAAGTAGGATATTGGTGTTATCTCATTTGAGAAAGGACATATTTACAAAAGGGGAATATAACAAGCCAAAGTTGAAAACAATTGGCTCATGTATAATTCTGAGAAAGATTTCGGCAAATGAATATGAATTAGAATTGCCAAAATATGTAGGCATATCTCCTATCTTTAATGTTTCATAATTATATCATTATCATGCAGGTGAAACAAATCAAACATAAAAAAACACTAAATAAGAATAGCAGGTTCAGTGCAAGAAACGGTTGCGAGCAGCAGAGTCCTTGGTACCTGAGAAACTTTTACACAAAATTTTGAGAAAGAGTACTTTGAGTACCTAGTCAAATGGAAATACCTTCCAATTGAGGATTCAACTTGGATGATTTCCTTAATGCTACAAAAAAGTGGTAGTACTTTTAAATACCTCATGGATAGGAGTCCATGAACAATTTGAACCTTGGGAGTATGATGCAGGAGCATCAGTCAAATTCAAGTTGGATGACTTAGTCCACTCTATTGGAAAGTGTTTCAAGGAATGATTGTTTAGCACACTTTGAGATAAGTAGGTTCATTGAAGATGTATGAGTAAATTTTTCCCATTATAATCCTAGAGGAGGATTATTTTATCGTCTACACCACAAACCCAAGCTTCAAAGGCCTTAGAGGAATTCCTCTAATCGTATCCTAGGGAATATGGTTAGCTCACAACCGTGTGATATTTGAAGACTCCCAACCCTCCTTCACTCAATTTGCAGTGAAAAGATGGGCTATCCTTGTAGCCTTCCTACAAAAGAAGCATATCCCCAAAGCCCTTAGATTTCCTTGACAAATTTTAAAGGATTCACCTTGGTATTTATTTGATGGTGCAACTCAAGGACGCCCTTCAATTGGGGGGATAGAGGGGTAATATGCTTCTTATATAATTTGTTTGCTTCCTTATCAACCGGTTTGGGTCACACTACCAATAACATTAGCTAACTAATGGCTCTTCAACTAAACCTTCACCTCATAAAAGAGAAAGGAATTTCAAATATTTATATTTATGGAGACTCTATTCTTACAATTGAATGGATGACAGGAGTTTATTCTTTGCAAAATTACTCCCTATCCTAGTTTTTCAGGAAACTAATATATCTACTAGTTCTTTTGGTCACCTCTCTTTCACTCATGTTTATAGGGATCAAAGCATAAATATTGACAGACTCTCCAATATTGGCATGGAAATAGATCGAGGATCATGGATCACACTTGTTTCCAAAATATTAGAGAACCAATCCGATAGTGAAACCCTTCAAAAATAGTAAAGAACCTTCACATTATCACACTTATTTCCAAAGAAAAACACAAATGTTGTTAGGGAGAGGAATCCTACTTCATAAAGGAACCTTGCAACATGGGTTTATTTTTTCCATCTTGCAAGTGGAATGGATTTGGAAAGGTGTATAATCAATGCCTTATATTTTTCCAATGTGTGTTATTTAAACAAGATCCGAGGATAGACTATGTGTGCACTTTGGTACTTGCATTTGTTTCCAACTATGTTTGTAGAACTCACCCATAAATTTTTATATTAGGATACATTGTTGCTTCTTTAGGATGGATCTAGAACACCACCTTAAAATACTATTAATACTATTTGTTTCCATTAATATCACTTTTTGAGTACATTCACAAAGGTGCAAACTCTATTTGTTATGCATCATACACTTCTCAATATTCACAATAAAAGTACTTCTATAGGGAAGTGAAAACGATAAAATAATCTTGGGTTTGTGGTGAAGACGATAAAATAATCCTCCTCTAGGATTATAATGGAAAAACTTTACTCATACATCTTCAATGAACCTACTTAGCTCAAAGTACGCTAAACAATCATTCCTTGAAACACTTTCCAACAGAGTGGACTAACTCTGGAGCTCTAAACAAGACTAATTGAAATAATGCCATGTCACTTTATATTTATACAAGTTATTTCTCAAAACCAATATAGCTCAACCCCTTCATATTTATGATTTTCTCACATAGTTCGACCCCCTTTGTATTCGTGATAATTTTTACACAAGTCAGGCCTCTTATCCGATCTAGGATCCTATCTACATGATATCACCTATTGTATGGGAAATTTCATCCTTCATATTATTTTCTCAATTATGTAGCATTCATGTCAAGATAATATTGAAACAAATGAATCATTGCATTCAATCTTCTTAGATACAATCATATCAAAAACAATGATAAACATGCATGTGGTTGGAAGTATTGATGAAGGTTGTGTCCCTACTGCTCATCCTCCTGGAAAACACTGACATTGATACCATTTAAACATAAATCAAGGCTCACCTTATAATAAATAAATTGGCTAGTATGGCTCTATAAATATCCATTATGATGATTGTACCTGTCTCTACAATTAGTGTTGACTTATTGAACAGTTTTGGAGGTTAACAAAATAATTTCAATGGTTCAATTTTTGGGTGTTAACAACATCACATTACCCTAAACTAAAGTTTGAACAATAGTGACTCAATATCCTAAGGCTTAACTCAATGTTACCTTTGTGATCCATCTCATCAGTAAAGATGTTTTTAATAAAACTTATAATGTAGATAATTTTATAAGGAATAAGTTGATATCAACCTTGTAAATGGATCCAAGGGAGCCAATGATTTGATTAAGATTCATCATTTTTCATGGTTTCCTGCCATTTCCTGGGTTTTCAACACATGCATAGTGAAGAAAGTGTTGGATTACTGAGAAGGGGGGTGAATCAGTAATAGATAAATTTAATCCTTTTTAACCATATAATCCAAGTGTTATATCAATGAAGCATTATCATCCAATAACTGCAAAGTAAATAAGAAATGAACAAATGAACAAACATACACATACAAAGTACACCAGTGTTTTACGTGGAAACCCAAAACGGGAGAAAACCACATAATTATTTTTCTTATATGTCTTGAAGAATTACATTCATTGGAAGCACCAACTTCCTTTGTTTTCTAGCTGCAACTGGAAGGAGGCTCCAACTCCCTAGTTTCTTAGGCTACAACCTAAGGGAATCTCCAACTCCGTAATTCTTTGGCTACGACCAGAAGGAGGCTACAACCCCCTATGTTCTCCGGCTACAACCACCTATCCTTGCCCCATCCTGCCACCCTGAAGTAGAAGTAGAATGATGGAACCATTTTCAACCTAGCACTATGAGATATACTGTTGTAAACTTGTACCAATAAATCTGAACCATGCATCAACCTGTACCTCAACCTGTAATCAACCTGTACCATAAACAAGTGCATCGACCATGCACCAACCTGTACCAAATAACCTGTAATCAAACGGTACCATAAACAAGTGAATCCAACCATGTACCAATTATGTAACAATCATGTGTCAACTACTCATCAACTATGACTCATAAATATGTACCAACATCATCAACTATACACCTCATGTATGTGCCAACTCATCAACTACTTGTCTCAACCATGTACTCAACATGTACCTCAACCAAAAGCCCTCATAAATTTCATCATATAAATATTATTTGTAGATCTGTAATAGACCTGGTGTATATGATCACATTCCTGCAAACCTTCCTTAACTTCAACAACAAGAGACTAGCATTTCCATCAAACGTTTCTTTAGTCTCACATGCCTAGTTTTGGATTAGTCAACAACCCTAACTTGAAGTAATCATAACTTTGTACCTGTAATGTATAAATATCTAAAAATGTTACAAAATGTTCTTCAGTGTGTTTTATGCAATTCCTCCAGGTGTCACTACTTGTAACCTCTTAGAAAAGGAGTTATAGAAAAAATGACATACCTTGCTGAATTTTGGCTTATTCTAGAAAGAGACCTTGTAGAGAGTCCCCCACACAGAATGTTTGTTGAATTGATATGAAACTATTATAAAGAATACTAAATATTGTAACCTAACCAACACATTTTGTTTCACTCAATTTGGATTTCTTATGAATAAGTTATGACGTTTTTACCCGCAACACCTATTTTTGACTAGTTTTAGGACTAGCCACAAACCCTATTTTCCACGGAGTGTAATTCCAAAAATACAATGAAGCACAAGCTGAATTGTTTACCACAGATACTTGGATATGTTTTCTCAATTGCATAGCAATTTTGTGATCTGAATCATTATATAAAAAAAGGTATAGTGAAAATGGTAAGATGACCTGTAAATAACATACCTTAGAAAGCACCATCAAAAGAATTTATCCTTCCTTGCATTTCGTCCTTCTTTTCTTCACCTTCCCTCGGAATTCCGGCTTAGATATAATTGGTTACCTTATACACCTATATATATTCAATATTCTCAAGTTTGATTAAAATGAGAGAGCCTTGCCTCTTATTTATACTCTCCAAGTAGCTTCCTTAAAAACATCTTCTAGGTCACTTGGCCCCACTTTCCTTATTTTAGGGTTAAACCACTTCTAATTTCTCCATTAAATTTATTATT
>ML779334.1:760137-773076 GCA_009831015.1 Picea engelmannii
CGTGAAGTTGCATGGCAAACAGTAATCGGGGGCGTAAGCAAGGAACTCAAGGGCTATTCAAAGAAGGTATGGCCTTCTTTTCCCATTCGAATGAATTCATATTCTTTATTAGATTTTGGGCATGCCAAAGCCGAGGCTGCTGCTCTGGAGGACCTAAAGTTTGCCTCCTTTGAGATTAAAAAACATGATCCACAGAAAGTTGTAAGCAATCACCTGGCTCATGTTGGGCTTAAGAGATTCGAACATGAGAATTCCCCCTCGGACGACATTTTTCGAGGAGTGAAATCTTATGAAGAGGTGTTAGCCCGGATCCAATCTCTAGCACCCGAAGACACAACAGTTGTGTTAAGATTCCAAGAGCATAGGTGAAGATGTCTTCCCACTGTGTTGGGAGGTTTGGCCATTACCGAGACAAAAGATAAAAATGTTGAAGATTCTATAGAGGTAATATCTATCCCTGGAAAACAACCGGAGGAGGAGCAAATGAGTAATCCCGAAACAAAAGAAAGGACTCCAGATCCTCCAAGCAAACAGTTTTCAGAAGTTGAGGGAAAGACTCCAGACCCTCCAATAAAAGAAAGTTCGGAGGTTGATGAAAAAACTCCAGACCCTCTAAGCAAACAAAATTCGGAGGCTGAAGGAAAAATTCTAGACCCACCGAGAAAGCAGATAGAAGAGACTGAAAAGGAAGCCCCAATTACTCCAAAAGAATAGAACCCTGTCAACACTCCAAAAGAATCAACAAAGCAAATAGGAAAACCCATCTCCTCTGTCACACCCTTGCAGTCGGCACAGGGAGTTGTTAGCAAGGGATGGATATTTGGTGAAGAACTGAGACCTATAAGGGCAGAGGAACTCCCTCCTAATGAGTTCTTTTTTGACAAAAAGAGAAAAGTTGTAGTGAAGAGAGAATTTTATCAAGAGGGAGAGTCCACTGTTAAAAAATACAAAATCATGACAGATGGCAAGAGCAAGAAAAGTGACCAACTTGCTACTGAAATCGCTGGAACAATGGGCGCCTACGCTTCGGCAAATCAATTCTCGGTTGGGCAGATGAATCTCCAATTAAAAAGAAAGAATCGCCTCATCAGGACCCTTGAGGCCAAGTTGGCTACAGCCACAGAAAATGCCAAGGGCCAAGCCAACATAGAGATGGAACAGGCTAGATTGGCTAATAAAAATGAGATAGAAATGCTCAAAGTCAAGCTGGAGCAAACACATTTGGTGATCCGAGAAGTTCGGGTGCAGGCTGGTCAGCAGAGGAATATGATCACAGAGCTACAAGTTCAGTTAGAGGTTTCAGAAAGCAAGATGATCGACGTAGAGGGGTTTAAATCCCGAGCGATCGATATTCGGAGACGGATCTCTTCTGTACAGCAGAATCTGCTGCACAAATTTGGAGTGATTCGAGAAGATTATCTGTTGATGCATCATATTTCCGAGAATCTGATCGCCAGAGAAAAGAAAGCCGAAGCTACTCGGGTATCCTTTCAAGAGGCATTGATAGCTACCAACAACAGATTTTCCACAGACTCTCCAGGGCTCACCATCGCTGAACAAACAAGAGGTAATATTTTGTTAAAATATTGGGAACATAATATTGCCTTGAGCAAGGAACAGGCTCAAAAAGTGACCAGTTCATTAGAAGAAGCCTTCAATGCCATAGATGGCGAGCTGCTAGAAATGGAGAATGGAGGTGACTCAGAGACACTAAGGTGAATGAACGTAGGTCAGATCTCCCTTGATCTAAAGGAAAAGAATGAAAGAGATCCGGTGCATATCTCTAAGATGGACAGGGTAGATATGGCTCAAGTTGATAAACATTTGATTCAACCAAGCACACAACTCAGCGCTCTTCACATCATTGACGCACAAATAGGTAATAAACTTCCACAGTTGGCTCGAGAGTGATATTTCGTCGAGGCCAGCTGTCAAGCAGAGCCTTCACAGCTTGTATCCCAGTTCGTGGACAAATGTATCATATGTACCGAATCCACGCAAAGATAAGCACCTGGCACTTTTTGAAAGTAGAGTAGAAGAGATGGAATGATTTCGCTCCTCACAGCTGCCAAGTGGAACCTTCACAGCTTGTATCCAGTTTATGGACAAATGTATAATATGCACTGAATCACGTAAAGGCAAGCACCTGGCGCTTTTTGAAAATAGAGTAGGGAAGGGAAAATTTGTATAAATAGATCACCAAAAGAAGAACAAAGGGCTGGACCTTTTTGGTAGTGATTGTAATAGAGTCTTTTGCATCCGAGAAGTTAATACAAGCAAATTTGAAGATTCCCGATTCCGTCACGACTGTGTTACAAGTTTGTTTTGTTATGTTTCTTGTTTCATTTTGTTTCACTCTTCATAATTGATGTGTATCACTATAATTTAGTACGACCACTACTATAGTGAAAGGATTTCATTTTTCTGTAATTGTTTCTTGTCTTTCCTATGCACCAGCTATTAGCGGGTGTAAGACCAATTTGCATTTACAGAATTTCATATTTATTTACACTATGTCAATTATTTCTATGTCGATTTCTTCTTCTGTGTATGTGTGAGTTTTCTATTGATGGTAACCTTACGTTATCTACAACTAAACATTTTTCTCTCACCCCACATCTTTTTACTACAAATAATACAGTTACTGGAAAGGGCCTTCAGTTTGCGTTCTTATTTCGTTCTTCGTGAAAAAGTTTCTCTTTATTTTAAACAAATTGAAACAGCATTGAAATATTTTGTTTAAATCATTATCCATATTAGTAATGTTCCTTAATGACTGCTCCTGCAGTAACTCAACCAAATATTCAACCCGGACTATCCAACCAAATACATATCGCTTTAAATATTTTTGACACAATCCTTAAAACTGCGAACACCCGGGAGGAATTGGAACGTTCTTGGGCAGCCATTGAACAAGATATTACTACCCAGGAATAGTTGGAAGCTAGACAACAAGAACATAGAAATCCTCATTAGTTTCCATACCGAAGGTTAGTGTAATTCTTTATCAACCTTTAGTATGCTTTCGGATGCCTTGACACTGTACTTTAAAGCCTTAAGTACATACTCAGGAACAACAGTGCGGAAAATCTCAAGAGGGATAGGACCTTCGAATTTGTTGAAGGACAGCGTAGAAAAGTTGTGCCTTTAAGGTTGGCAAGAAGTGTCACAAGTTTGCACGTAGGTGGATAATTTATGTGGAAGAACACTTAGTCATTTCGTGGATTGCATAAGGAAGAACGAACGGTCGATATCTTCCAGGGAAAATCAGCGAATCACCGTGAGTTGTTGGATCTTGCGGGGGTGCAGGGGGATACTGCAGATATTCCCATAGTGTTTAAAGCTCAGAAGGGGCAGAGTCATTGATCCAAGTGAGACAGGGGCATCAGATTATTCGTGAAATCTCCTATCGGGATTTTGTAAGAAAGGAAACGAAGATTTGGTAATGGGAGTTGCGAAATCGCGATACGCGATATCCCGATGGATACAAGTACAGTGTGGGGCCACAGGAGTTCGTGGTGGATAGGTAGCACACTGTATCGGGGTTCGGGAAAAGTAAAGTCCTGAAACATTGGACATCAAGATTCGCGATCCCACGAAGTCTAGAATCCCGACGAGGTGACGGGACCGTTGAAAAGTCAAAGCCACGAGCTCATCGGAGTTTCTTCATATCGAGACTCGGGAGTTAGAGAACTGAGTTGCTCGACACCGCGAGTGTCGAGATCTTGATAGAGAAAGTCCCGACAAAGGAACGGAAGGGTCAACGTTGACTCATATCGAGTCTCGGAGATTCGAGAGTCCTACGCTCGATCACTGACCTCGCAAGGTTGTGAAGTCTGATTCCTCGATAAGTAAAGAGAGGGGGAGTTGCGAAAATAGATCTATGGGTGCAGCTTTCCCGATAGGGAAATAGAAGGACCAGTTAGTGTTCTTCGGGCCAAGGAAAGAGAAGATCCTGTGAGCAGGCGTGCCTGCGGGTGTGACACTGCGTCATGTCGGGAGGGCTAGGATGGAGTTATTAAACCAAATGGATGAGGAATCAAACGAGAGGCTTAGGAAGAAAGAGTTACAAGTTCACACTAGGAGAAAGGATGCACCCCAACCTCCTCCCAGTGACCCTATATTTCCTCAAGCAAGACCCCATCTGATACCTAAGGATGATAATATGGACCTAAGCACTAAAATGGTTGATATATTACAAAGGGTTAAGAGGATTTGTGGGATGTTGGAGATCCCTTATTTGGAGGAGACAAGAGGGTTCTCGAATGATCAGGAGATGTTTGAATATCCTTCCATATTGTTACAAGATAATCATTTTGAGCAAACTAAGGAGGAACATGCACCGTTTTTCATCTCCTTGTCAATAAATGACTTATGGCTTCATAATTGCAAGCTTGACTCTATGGCATCTGTTAATATCATGAATTTGAAGGTCATGATGAGTCCACAAGGGAGAATTTACCTATGGTTGGGTCTATCTCTCTTTGCATATCCAAATTTCCACGTTCAAAGTCATTTTTCCACCTACAACAATGCTAACCACAGGCCTCTTTCCCCATCAACCTGCACAAGCCAAGGAATGAGATCCCCTTCTTTGCTAAGAAGTCCATCAGGCTATCTCACTTCCCTCCACAACTCCAACACGGGATGCCTAGGAAATCTGATTATCGGGAGTCCAAGGACTCTCAATTGTAGTTAAATTCCTCTTAATAACAACAATTACTCTTACACACAGTCATAATTCCTTCATAATTCATGGTTGTAGTTTGGCATAATTCGATTACAGCAAGTCGATGGTAGTTCTCTCGGAGAGGACTCTCAATTTTCCATTTCGAATGATAGTTCCAATTCCCTCTTGCATGTACAAATTATAAATATTATATTTGCATGCCATACACTCACCATGTGTTTCATGAGAAGCCCCATGATTCACCTTTTTATCTCCAAAGAAGAAATACCTCCATGTAATTAATCTAAAATCTTATGATAAAATAAACCATGGAATAATAATAATAATAAAGGTTAATAATCAAAGGTTCTAAGGATTAGGTTATATCACTAGCCAAGGTATTTCCCCCTTAGCCCCTCAAACCTCTTATAATCCCCCTACATTTCCCCGCTTGTGGAATCATAGTACCCCGATCTTGTCCTTTATCTTTTTTAGCCTGTGATGTATTTAAATTTTATATTAGCATTCAATATCAAGTTACAAATTACAATTGTTCATCTTTTAGCCATTCATCATACACAAATTTACATTACTAGTCTAGGGATAAAAGCTGGGGTGTCACATCAACAAATGATCATTGGAAAAAACTAGAAACGCAAACCCAAATCAAAAGGTAATAACATGTGTAGGAATTGTCAACAAGAATCATCAATTGAGGTTAAAAAGAGTTATTTATGCCACTCTAGTTAGAAAACTCCTAAAGGGAATAGGATCCAAAGAAATATAATGGATAATATAGTATTTGCAATATGTGTGTGTGTGTGTGTGTGTGTGCATGCACACCTATCGCACTATGGTCTAGAGGCAATTCGAAGCAGTTTCCATAACAATGACCCAAGTTCAATTCATGGTGAGCTCCCTCCACACCTAGATGCTTGTTGCCTCTTTGTTGTAGCAATATATAGCCACAATTTTGTTAGAAACCTAACCACCCTTGATGTAGAGGGTGGTGGCTTATCATGAAAACCTCTCCTTGATAATAAATAACAGTGGAGAACCCACATTGATACCATGAAATATATTGGAGAACATAGAAGTCGTGAGGGTTAGCTCAAGAAATCATGATCCAAACATGAGATCTATCCCCCAAAGTTGGGGAGGTCATGAGTTCAACTCTCTTTATCCCCTCGGGGCTAGGCTCCATAATCAAGGCCAACGATTTACCTCCTCTGCCAACCATGGATCATGGGGAAGTACTCGAACAGTTTTATGTAAGGTTTTCGTTGGAAAAAAGAAGATTGGAGAACATAGAAGACAAGAAATGGAATTCTATTCAAACTCTTCAAGAGAAAATAGTTGCAAAGATTTCATCCATGTTGTCGAAGAAATAATAGGTGTGTGACTCAAAAAACCAAGATAAGAAAAGCATATCAAAAGACAATATTAAGAAACCAAGGATATTCAATTTTGTTTAAACACATATAAACGTATGTTTTCCAATTCTAACAAGAGGGAACACATAGTGTAAACAATCTTTTGATGATTAATATAAGCACTTACAAAAAAAATGAAAGATGAAAATTATTCTGTAGGGCATGGGTATGGAAAGGTATAGATGAAATGAAAATCCCTTTCAAGGTAATATAATTAAAGGGTTATTTTTGCCACCCCAATTACAAAATCCCAAAAGGGAATAGGATCAAGAAGGGAATAGGTTTAGCATGGAATTGTTTAATTTACTAACACTCTTGAGATGCCTTTTTCACCTTTAGGTACTTTAGTTATTTATTTGCAGGTATGCCTCCCACAACAAGGCTCCATGTAAAAACTACTTTTTTGGCTCAAGAATGGGTTTCCTTACGATTCTTAGAAAAAACAACCATGCTCTTGCTTGGATTTCAGTTGTCATATTTGATTCAAATGGCCTTCAAACAATTAGAGAAAAGCCACTTGTACCCCATGGTTGAATTGTAGTTGTGAAATGTCATGGATGTACCCCATTTCCCATCCCAACACCAATAAGTATGAGTTTTAGGGATACTTAAATTTAACAAAAAGTCTTTAAGAATAAGCTCATGGATTATTTATATGATAATCTTGTTAGTATTAACTAGGGATAACTTTCACTTAAGATTGTCCCACAAAAGTAGCCAATTTTTGGCCAGGCCATTAAACATATCATTGGTTGTGTGAATGCCTGAATGAAACAACTTTAGGGCTAAGAATCAGGAGGACTAAACCAAAGGATTACCTGCAATAATAATTAAAGTTGATCACCACAAGAAATGTTCATTAAAAGAGAGCCTAGTTTTGAGATAGGATTCTTTATAGGCAAATAAATGTTTGATCGCTTCATTGGATTTATAGATACTTTGTACCATACAAGTGCCTAGAATCTTGAATCGGGGGGTGGGTTCAGGGTGTGGGTACCAAGTTATTTTGTTAGGAAATGTATTGCCATGATTTTTTTCCCAATGGAATCCCTTAACTAATGTGATTCTTAAGGAGACTTTTCTAAGCCTCTTTTCCCTCCATGACTCAAATCACCCACTTTGCGCACAACACTTGGGTTCTAACCCTGGTTCTAATAATTCCAATTCCCCTAAAATCTCTAGATGTAAAACATAAAAACAAACTAGCTCAGTGAAAGCCTATCCTATAAGTTGACTTAGCGTAAATAAATTTTCAAGATGTTCTTGGGAAACCTTAGAAGGGACCTAACAATAAGAGTAGTAAACATGAGTGGTGATAACAATTTGGTATATATTTGGAACTTAGTTTCCAGTGACAAAGGTTTAGTGATTCACTTCTTAATATTCCTCTCTATCGTTGCACCACCACTTCCCACAGATCTTTAGGAGAGACCTAGAAACAAAAGGGGATACCCAGAAACTTAAAGAAGTGGTTTGACTATATCCAAGTCTAGTGTTGGACAACAAGACACATAGGAACTAAGAATTAGCTCTAGATGTAACATTGGGTCATGGCCCATTGAATACTAGAACATGAGGCAATGCAAAATATAGTTAGGAATTCCATGGTATGATTCTAGGATTGCTAGGCTTAATCATAAACAAAATGATCATTAATTAACTGGAAAAATTCCAACTCGAGAAGAGGAATCCTACCATTCCTAGACGCCATTTTCAAAAGAAGAAATCATCCAAGAAGCAAGTGTCTAATCAATTCCTTTGAATTTAAAGTGTTTACACATTCATTCATTATTGTCAACTTTACCATTGATTAGAAAATGAAAGTGTCGACTAGGATGACTAACCTATGCTACAATTTCATGGGCATAGAAGGTTGGGCATGAAATCATGAGGACATTTGGTGGCTTAGTTATGATGGATATTAGGGATAAGAAGAAAAACAAATTTGACTTCTAATACCCTAAATCAATTATGTGATAAGAAGTGATGAAGCTAAGTGTTGAGGCATTTAATGGATAGGGTAAACACTACTCCCATGGGGATTTTTTATTCTCATGGCACAATCAAGGGGATTGGTCATGTGTGAGTTGTAAACAATTATGGTTAGGGCTCTTCAATTTTGAAATCGATTATGAGCCTAGTGGTAAGGGTACAATTGGATAATTTTAAAAGGATGACTTAGCATTTCATCAAGCATTTCATCAAGCATTCTATCAAACATTTCTATCAAGCATTTCATCAAACAATTAGCATGCACACTCAAGAGATAGGAGAAATAAGTCAAACCATTTCCTCCGGCCGTGTGCCCTCCTCTGGTGCAAAACCATGTTCCCTCCTCCCGTGCAAATCTGTGTGCCCTCCTCTACAAATCCATGTGCCCTCCTTTACAAATCTTTCTGCCCTAGTCTCCTCCCGCGTGCGCCTCTCCCTCCTTCTCCTCCTTCTCCCCTCCTCCTCTCCCTTCCGTGCTCCAAATCCATGCTCTTGTGTATAGTGGTGTGCGACTATGTGAGTCTGAGCATCTCTGCGCGCAAGTGTAGTGGTCGTGTGCAATTTGAATTTCATTTTGTTTGTATGTTGTTTTATTTTCATTTATTTATTTATATATAATATATATTATTTATATATATTATATATATATATATAACACACTAGTCCCATATAAATGCATTAAGCCCCTAATAGAATTCGATCATTGATCCATTTGATCCTTGATGAAAATCACCTCCTAATAATTATGATGTTGAACACAATGAATCCCTATTATATGATAACCCCCAATCAATATCAACTTGAACATTTTATACCCTCTGATCCCTATGACTCCTGAAACAATCGCCTCCAGTGAACATAGTGTGACCTCAAACACACTAAAAAATGAATACATTATGGTTTTGAACATAGTAACATCATAATAGATTGACCCTTATAATACACTATGACTCTTAACCCCTATAACAAGCCTTGATCTCTTAATTCACCCTTTTTATTTATTTCAAATTATTATTATGATGCATTTAGAAAAGTATGAGGTTAATTAATATGTCATTTATGGTCAACAATATCTTTGGCATTAAAGTATCATGTCATGGTATAAAATATCGATCACTATAACCATCCTTGGACATAGTATACCCATGAGGTGTAAATCATAGGAGCTAATATACCATGGTATAGACATTTGAAATATCTCATGTGGTCATGTACGTTTAGATGATCTAATATCTAATGGGAAAACTAGAATATCAAGTTTGAATCAGAAGAAATAAGCAAGAGAGTTCATCAAAGCATCATGAATGAACCCCTAAGAGGGTGGTCTGGAAGTAGTTTCCCTTGAGAGGGGAACAATTCCTAGGTGATAATATCTCTTTAAATGGTGCAATTAATCTATCGAAGAACTAGAATCTCAAGAACAACCATAGGAGAAAAGAAGTTATCAAACCAAGATACTACATGCTTAGGTGGTGCAACAAGTGGTATCAAGTGTGTTTGAATCATAATGTCAATGTATTAATTAATATTTTATCTTATAAAATAAACAAGACTCTAGAAAAAAGATAAACTAAAAGAACTCAAATAGGCCTAGACTATAACTCTTCCAAACTCTTCCATCTAAATCATTGGGGTCCCACCGAGAAAAGAGAATAAAGAGAAGGTTGAGGGCTTTCCAAACACCTACCATGAGAAGTGATGAAATCCACTATGTTGATGAGTGAAGGTATAAATGAGGTTGTTATAACTAGGAGACAAAGGGTGATGAAATCTCGAGGCCCGTAGAAATATGTCTTAGGTGTCCTCCTTCATACAAGAGCCACCTCGATAGAAGCCTAATAGAATGGCCACTAAGATACCTCTTCATAGATGCATGGAGAATGTTAGTTTTCCTTCAATATGAAATCAAATGGTCATGGAATATTCATTATTTAAAGAGCTAGGAGTCTCAATCAAACCTTTGGTCCCGACCTTGGCATCATCCACTTCGAAGAGTGTGCTTGTTGCTAAATAGGTCTTGACCATATCCTACAGAAAGGATTTTAATCTCCCTAATTGGTTAACTACTATGTTTCAAATGTAAATGGTTGTGATGAATTATTTGGATTCATATCCCTGCAACACTAGCTTAACTACAAAGTTCTTTTGGCCCCAATTGGGGATTTAATGAGTTAAGTTAGATTCTTGATTTTAGGCTGAGATTGGGGTCATGAACCAAGAATTTAATTATGGAGTGAAGTGTGTATACTTGTGGTGTAACCAAATTCAGAAGGAAATGTACTTTAAATAGAAATGTTTGTAATTAAAGAGAATTTGAATTGAAATACTAGTTCAAATGAAGACAAATATTTAAGCAAAAGGAAAGTGATCCTTATCAAAATGAACCTCCTAATTAGAAATGAGAATTATTAAATTCAAATCATCAAACAAAATTCTATTTCAACCTAGCTATGGACTAAGATTTATATGGCTAAATGATTCCAAAAGGAAAGGCTAAAAGAAAAAAGTCAAATACTAGAAACAAGATGTGCTCCTTTCTCTAACTAATTAACTTTTCTTTTTGAAATTGAATGATCCTTATAACAACAATAAAATGAGGATTGAAGGTTGGAATATTGATGTGTCTAGTTCAGAGACATTTGACCGGCCCACTATCTATCATCAGTTGATTGGTTCACTCATGTATCTAGTCAACACTAAGTCAGATATTAGCTTTGCAGTCAAATCCCTAAGTCAGTTCATGGTGGACCCTCGGAGAGTGCATTGGATAGCTGTGAAGCATGTGCTATTGGTACTTGAGAGGTACAATGGAGTATTGGTTGTTGTATGAGTGCAGTGGTGGAGTGATATTGCCAGGTTTTACAGATGTTGATCGGGCATACTGAGGGCAGGAAGAGCACTTCAGGTTTTTTCTTCGGCATTGGATCGAGAATTATTTCCTAGTTCAACAGGAAGCATAAATCATGGTATTAAGCTATGTTGAGGTATAATACATGGCAGCATGTGAGGAATTATGGTTGAGGAAGTTGTTCTTTATATTGTTTGGTGTGGAGTTAGAGGCTATAGTGATAAATTGTGATAATCATAGCGGCATCAAGCTCTCTTAGAATAATGTGTTTCATGATTGTAGCAAGCATATAGACATATTTTATCACTTCCTACAAGATTGTGTGCAGAAGGGGGTCATGAGGCTTCAATACGTTGAGATTGATGATCATATGGCAGACATATTTACCAAGGCACTGAGCAGACAAAAGTTTGAGAAGTTCATAGATAATATGGGGTTGGTGAAGAATCCCTTCCTCGTTAAGAGTGAGTGTTGAGAACAATAACTCAAAAGGTCTTCTTCCATGTGTCTTGTCCTAGCATTTGAGTCTTCTTCCATGTGTCTTATCCTAGTAATTCATTAATATTGTTTGATTGTAATTCATGTGTCTTGTCATTAGTAATTCATGCGGGTCATATTTGAGTCTCAAAACCCTCCCATAGTTTCAAGGCATGCATATACTATAACCATGTCAAGTTTTGGTGCATACAAGCACAAGCTAAAAAAATTTCAATGTTGGCCCCATTTCGTGGCAATATTTTCAATTGCACACACCTTTCAATCTAGTCAAAGTTGATCTATTAATGTCTCTTGTTACTATGGGGTTATAAATCCTCATGATCCCAATGACCACATGCCTTTAACCTTCTGATATAATGATCGTTGGGTGACAACATTTATGAAGGGTGACAACTAAGACTAGGGTTTAGGGTTTAGACGATGAATTAGCGATGTAAGAATGTGGGTATGTGAGTCAAATTTGAGTCCAGAAATCCTCCCATATCATTAATCCATGCAAATAGTCTATCCATGTCAAATTTAGATGCATTCAGAAACAATTTGAAAATATTTCAACGTTGGCCCCATTCACAGGTCACTATTGCCCGTGTCTAGTCCTAGTACAATTTCCTTGTAAAATTTGTATCATATATTTGGAGAATGATAATTTTTAGAATGATAATGATGAATTGATGATGGACATAACTACATCGTTGGTATCATTAGGCGCAGTTGCATAGATCTCCTCTTGGTTTCGAGAATAGTTCATTCTCTACTAAACAGGGGCAACCATGTGAAGGCGAAAGGTCTAATTATGCCCCCCTCCCCCCCCTCTCACATCACTCTCAATTTCCCCATATTACCTAATTTGAAATTCTAAAGAACATGTATCATATACTATATTATACAAAATAAAAACATATAAAGATCATATAAAAGATATAAACACATACCTCTTCTTTTCAACAATTAAATATCAGTCATCTTCTTCTTCATCTAGCTCAACATCTGTATCAGGATCTGGTTCATAATCGATATTGGTGAAAGGCTCATTCATATCAACATCATCATCAATGTCATTTTCTCTACTATAGTTATCGATATCATCAATGAGATCGGCGTCTCCTACATTTGGATGATCAACCTCTTCAACTTCTTCATCTGACACATCGACTACATAAGCCACCTACTCCTAATATTCATAATCATGATCTTATTCCTTGTTATTATCGTCATCCTTGGCTACATGATTTTACTTGACTGGTCTTCCTCTTGGATCATATCTAACAACGTATGACCAACCTGCTTTACTAGGTACCTCTGAGTAAAATACTTAAATTCTCACATTGACTTAGAAGAACATAAGGCTCTGTACCTGGTTCAAATGCCCTTGTATTAACCATGGTAAATCCATTATCATGCTCAATAACAGTTCTTTCATGATCATGTTCATGCATCCGTAGCCTGTACCATTTAACCTCAAACAAAACTATTTTAAAGGAATTAAAATCACACTCAAT
>ML779334.1:776351-790577 GCA_009831015.1 Picea engelmannii
ATCAATAGCTTCAATAATATGGTCTCGAAGTTCATCTCCCTGTAAAGTAGTATTTCTGCTAGTACTTGGAAAATAACTCTCTGGAGGTCGACAATTTGGGGGCATCGTCTATATATTTAAAAACAACATAGAAAATTTAGTGTGTATAGAAAATAAAAAAATCCCAATAAGAAATATTACTAAAATTCATGGCATACTGATTATTACAGAGGATACATTAAATATTGAATCCTCTTACCAAGGGACGATATTCATAACCCCCTTCGGTGTGCTCGTTCTCCCTGCAATGTATTTGGTCTGTTGTTATTAAAATTCTTCTATTTTGCAAGCCTCTGCAATCATAGCAAGGGAAATAACAATTTCCATCACCTCTCACCTCTAATGCCACTCTTAACTAAGAAAGCTTCCTGTCATTTTTCATTCATTGTGACAAATCCTTGTCCTGACAAGTAATTGTCTTACGTACACCATACCAAACATTAAGTTTTCAATTTTTTATATTTTAGCTACTCCTTTCGATTATGAAATGTTTATTTACAGTGACTTACATCTTTATAATAAGGTCAACATCCACAAATAGCCACATATTAATTAAAAGTACAAATAATGATTGATGTTACCGACATTATATGTGTAGTAAATGTAAGAATACAATTTGGATTTTGAGACTTTGTTTCATCTCCTAATGAGTTGATGACAACACTTTCTCCACCATCCATATGTACACACCCAATCACGTCAACCACAACATTTATCCTGAGGTTTTGTTTTGCATGCTTAAATAATGGAAATTCACGTACTTTGTTTTGCAAAATGTACATACCCGATCACGTCAACCACAATATTTAGTCTTGGGTTTTGTTTTGCATGCTTAAATAATGGATGATCTCTCGTACATTAATAATTATATGTAATATATATCAACAGACTATCTTGTCACTAATGCCAACCTACCCATTATTTATTACAATATGTTGAGGATAGAAAATAATTTATGTGGAAGAGGGAAATGTTACAATATATTGCAACTATTACCCTTGTTGTTATAAACATGAGTTTCCTACCTATCTTATATATACCATAACTTATCATTTATCAATATAACAATCAACTTCAATATTTTATTCATGGATATTTCTTCCTTTATTTAATTGTATTAGTAAGTGCTAGCCAACCATTAGGTGTGCAAGTATCCCAACCATTATTGTCACTGTTATTTTATTTTCAATTTATGCAAGTGTGATCCCTTTTGGGTACTAGGGATGTAACAAGTGGTATCAAAGATTCAATCAAGATTTGTTGGTGTTTTTTTGTTAGGTCTTAAAAATAAAAGAGAGAAGAAAATTACAATCAATTACTATCATTTCACTGATCAAGGTCGAATTTCAAGAGCAATTACATATCTTTATCAATGAAAAGAGAGAGATATTATAGCTAAAATTGAAGGGAAAAGGGTATGCGGATTCCATAAACCTAGAATATTATGGAATCTACATACCCTTTTCCATATAATATACTAATTAGATCCAAAAACCAAAGACATGAAATATGGTACTACACATATTATAATATATTATCAAGGAAAAAACAATCTAAATGAAATTTGGACATTTGAACAAAAATTTACAAGTTAAATGAGTACATCAATAAAAAATAACATACTAACCTTGCAAGTTCAAAATCCAAGATATGTAGATCGAGAATTGGATTTGTTCAACCAGTGGGTGACGAAAAAAATAAATAGCTCAAACAAAAGACAAGAACAGTGTCGCAACTATACCAATTGTGTCGCAAAGTCTCTTAAAGTCATGTATATATAGATCAAATAGTCAACTATCCATTAACACCGACCAATGAGATAGGAAAAATCTTCGATGATATTGCCACGAAAGTTCATCGCTATTGCAATGGAAATCCTAACTAGATTTAAAAAATATTTTCATGGATATTGCGACGAACTTTCGTGGCAATATCGACGAAAATTTTGCCTTGTTTAAAAAAAAGATGAAACTAGTGGAAGTGTGAAAAATTTTCGTGGAATAATCCTCCCATATGTAGTAGTGATCCCTTTTCTGTCTGATTGTATCCAAGTCTGGACTTGTCAAGATGATATTTTTGACTGCTGATAATGTCATCCAAAACTTTTGAGCTATTCTGCATATTTTTCTTTTGAATATCCTTTCTTAGTGTGACAACCTCTGCTTCCAAGTTTCCAATGATCTTGTTATTTTCTTCTAGTTGTTCTTTGAGTGCTTCTTCAATTATTTTATCTTCTTCTATTTGAACCTTCAATTTTGTGATCATTTGTTCTAGTTTTTTAGTGTCCTTTTTCTTGTCTAGTTATGCTTGTAGTTTCTTGTTTTTCTTCTTTTCTCTTTTGATAACTTCTATGGCACACATTAATTATTCTCGATAGTAAACTTCTACCTCTTCAATTTATTCTTCGAATTCTTCACATTCTTCTTTGGCTTCTTCATATTATTCTCCGGAGTCTTCTTTGTTAGGGTCTTTTACTGCCATGAATAGAACTCTTCCTGTCTCATTGTCATTGACTTCATCTTCATCTGATGATGAGATGTCTTCTTTGGTGTATAAGCTTTTCTTGAAAACTTTCTTTGTAGTTATTTTTCCTTTATATGTGTGTTTTCCTTTTGAGTAACCTTCATCATTTCTATTTTTCTTATGAGGACATTTGTTAGCAAAATGACCAATACCATCACAATTAAAACAAATTAAAGGGATCTTACCTCTATACCTACCGTTGGCTCCCGTGTTCAGTCTTTTGACGAAGTTGGCCACTTCTTCATCATATTCTGAGGCATCACTATTGTTTCTATATTATTCTTGTTCCTTTTTATTTTTCTTTGATATTTTAGATGCCTTGAAGGTTGCTTCTTTTACATATGGATTTTCCTGCCCAGTTCTCATTTCATATGCTTTGAAGATTCCATGCAATTTGTCCATGCTTATTGAGTCTGAATATAATATTTCTTCTAGTGTTGATATATTAGGGTTCAATATCATAGGAAGAGATCTTAGTATATTTTGAACAATTACAGATTCTTCAATTTCTTCTCCCAATCCTATGATTGCATTCATTGTTTCATCAACTCGTAAGAAGTAGGCTGCAATATCTTCATCTTCCTTTATTTTTAGTTGTTTGAACTGACCTCTGTAAGTCTGAAGCTTTGCTTCTTTGACTTTTGTATCTCCTTTATAAATAATTTGAAGCTTGTCCCAAATCTCTTTAGCAGATTTACAGTGTGCAACTTTGGTGAATATTGTATCACTGAGACCATTCAAAAGTGCATTTGTGGCTTTGGAATTATTCTCACTGATTTTTACTGCTTTTTCATTTGTTGGTGGAACTGTTGGTGTTGTGTATCCATATACAATTGATTTCCAAACTTGAAATCCCTATGCCTGTATATATATCATCATCCTTATGCTCCAAAAAACATACTTTTGTCCATCAAAATGTGGAATTCCATTTTTATATGAGTTTGTACTCTCCATGATCTACCTTTCAGTGATTAAACTGATTTTTGAAGGAACTTTCTCTGATACCAATTGTTGGATTACTGAGAGGGGGGGTGAATCAGTAATAGAGCAATTTAATCCTTTTTAACCATATAATCCAAGTGTTATATCAATGAAGAATTATCATCCAATAACTACAGAGTAAATAAGCAATGAAAAAATGAACAAACATACACATACACAATACACCAGTGTTTTACGTGGAAACCCAAATTGGGAGAAAACCACAGAATGTTTTTTCTTATATGTCTTAAAGAATTACATTCATTGGAAGCACAAACTTCCTTATTTTCCAACTGCAACTGGAAGGAGGCTCCAACCCACTAGTTTTCTAGGATACAACCTGAGGGAAGCTCCAACTCCCCAATTCTCTAGCTACAACCAGAAAGAGGCTACAACCCCCTATGTTCTACGGGTACAACCAGAAGGTGGCTACAACCACCTGCCCTTGTCCTTTCCTGCCACCTTGAAGTAGAAGTAGAATGATGGAACCATTGTCAACCTTTCACTGTGAGATATACCACTATAAAACTGTACCAATAAATCTGAACCATGCATCAACCTGTACCTCAACCTGTAATCAACCTGTACCACAAACAAGTGCATCAACCATGCACCAACCTGTACCAAATAACCTATAATCAACCTGTACCATTAAAAAGTGCATCCAACCATGTACCAATTATATACCAATCATGTGTCAACTACTCATCAACTATGACTCATCAATATGTACCAACATCATCAACTATACACCTCATGTATGCGCCAACTCATCAACTACGTGTCTCAACCATGTACTCAACATGTACCTCAACCAAAAGCCCTCATCAATTTCGTCATACAAATATGATTTGTAGCTCTATAATAGACCTGGTGTATATGATCACATTCCTGCAAACCTTCCTTAACTTCAACAATAAGAGACTAGCATTTTCATCAAACTTTTCTTTAGTCTCACATGCTTTGTTTTGGATTAGTCAACAACCCTAACTTGAAGTAATAATAACTTTGTACCTATATTGTATAAAGCTTTGAAACTGATACAAAATGTTATTTAGTGTGTTTTATACAATTTCTCCAAGTGTCACTACTTGGAACCTCTCATAAAAGGAGTTATAACAAAAATGGCATACCTTGTTGAATTCTAGATTATTCTAGAGAGCGACCTTGTAGAGCATGCCCCGCAAGAAATTTTTGTTGAATTGATATGAAAATGTTACCCAACATACTAAATATTGTAACCTAACCACCACATTTGGTTTCACGGAATTTTTATTTGTTATGAAGAAGTTATGAAGTTTTTACCCGAAACACTTGTTTTTGACTAGTTTCAGGACTAGCCACAAACCCTATTTTCCACGGAGTGTAAATCCAAAAATACAATGACCCACAAGATGAATTTTTTACCATAGATACTTGAATATTTTTTCTCAATGGTATAGAAATTGCACGGTCTGAATCATTATAGAAAACAAGTTATAGCGAAAATGGTGAGATGACCTTTAAATAACATACCTTAGAAAGCATCATCAAAAGAATTTATCCTTCCTTGCATTTCGGCCATCTTTTCTTCACCTTCCCTCATAATTTAGGCTTATATATCCTTGTTTACCTAAGAAAACTATAGATATTAAATATGCTCCAGCATTATTAAAATGAGAGAGCCTGGACTCTTATTTATACTCTCCAAGTAGCTTCCTTAAAAACATCTTCTAGGTCACTTGGCCCCACTTTCCTTATTTTAGGGTTAACCCACTTCTAATTTCTCCATTAAATTTATTATTGAAAAAAAATAATTTTTATTCACTTTGAATTATAATACACTCATTACTTCACTTTATTTTTTACCTTTTAAAATCTCTTAAACTACTTTGACTACTTTGACCTTTTGGGGCTTCTAGATGACATATGAGGGTCCTCCAACTTTGTAAGGCCATAACTCTCAAACCGCGAGGAGTTATGTGATGTTCCACATACCACCAGAAATGGAATGACATTTAATATCCATATCGAATAGTATTATCTGAAAATATATCATAAGTCATACCGTTATCCATCAATCAAACTTGGGTTCATTACCCAAACTTGGGGTCTCAAACTTCTCATGGCCATAACTCTCTAACCGTGAGGAGTTATGTGATGGTACACATACCACCAGAAATTGAATGACAAAAAATATCCATCTAGGATAGTTTACCTGACAAATTCATTGTCCTTCATCTCATTATTCCACAATTAAGCATGGGTTCTCTTACTCCGCAAAGCGTCTTCTCGTGAGGGCTTTCACCATAAGGGGAACACTTTGGAGTTCATCCATCCTTACTTATTATCAACCATGAAAAGACAATAATGATGTATCTTTAAATCAAACAATCTTGGGTCCATTACCCAAACCTTTGCGATGCGGGGCTTTCTTCAAGGGTTGACATCAATGAAAACCAACCTTAAACAGCAGAAAGATAGACACACCCCAATGCCATGGTCAACTCTAGGACTGTTGTTTGAAGATAGAGAACCTAATTGCAATTTCACACAATATTTTTCTAAAATCTCTAAATAAGGTTTCACCATGGGCCCTACTACATTGATTTACTAAAAATTACAAGCACACATTAAAGTTATGTTCTCTTAAGTCCAAGAAAACAATATGTAAGAATAGAATGTTCATAACCTACATTTGAGCCATGACTTTGGTTTAAGGTTTGTCAAAAACCTAAACCTAGTGCTATGGGGAAAAATCCCCCTAATGCAAGTCTAGAGACTAGGCAAAGCCTTGACACCTTAAAAGACAAAAAGGATTCTACTCTACCAAAATCCAAAAATACCTAATTATAATTAAGGGAAGGGAGAGAATATCAAAATATGTACCTTAAATCCTTATGTCTGTTGTATATGCCTTCCTATCGCTGTATGTTCCAAGATTGAAGGCCTCCTCCCAAAGCTGGCCTGAAACAACTTTACATAACAAACTATAATAGCATATGCATAACTATCAAGATCATCTAAAACTATAGATATTCATGAAAACCATTTATAAATGTAAACATCAAGACGCATAAATGTGGGACAAAAAGATTTCTCTTTTATTAATAACAAGATTTGAAGTTACAAATTGAATCTTGCTGACATCGCTCCACGAACCTCTCATAGGTTCCTCTACTTTGAATCCAAGTGCACTATTCCCAATATGTTATCCTCACAACCATCATGCCAATATAAGGAAAAGGTATGGATTGTATAAGGAGGATGAATGATAGAGAATGATGAGGATGAAACTCAGAGCAGGATGCAAAAAGACTTGGAATAAAAGGGAGAAATTTTGGCAGAGTTCACTTGCCTCCTCTTTCATATGTCCAAATTACCCCCCTAGGGCCCTTTTATATGGATAAATGATGGTTATTTAGTTTTCAGGTGTTATTGGATAAATTGGTGAATGTGGACATAAAATAATCTCCCTAGATCCACATGGATCTAGAACAAAACAAGACAGGACATGATGCTTTCCCTAAGTTGCTATCATTGAATTTACTACCAAAGAAGGAATAGATGACATACCTTTAGATATTGCTTCCTTATATGTTTGTTGTTCCTGCTTCTCTCTATTACTCTTGTGAGATCAGATCTGCAATGACACAAACCAACCAAAGTGAAAGCAACAATTGTAGATTCAACAAAAACCTAAACATGTGATCAAGGAATCATGTAATAAAATGCTAATGATTTTATGGGAAAGAAACATATCACTGTATCATATTAAGTAAAAGTGGAAGATACAACCAAATTTCCTTGATGACGCAAGTTCCCTTTCAGTGGTCCTTTGTTCCAACAAACACATACACTTGCTCCGAATTTGTATGAAGATGGTCCACAAAAGCTTGATGGACAAATGGAGGCCTCAAGAATCAGTTGTAATAGGATCCTTCACACAGTCTTTAGCTTATTCTTTCAGCAATTCTTTGCTCAATATTGCTTAACCTTTTCCATGAGAAACCCATAATTATATAGGAGAAGATGAAGTGGTTAAAATTATGAGGATAATCCCACCAAATCAGAGAAGCCAGTAGGATCACAACCATACAGACTCCACCTCACATTCTAGAAGATTATCCTTCTAGAAACTTTGTGAACTTATTCATTTCCTTAGCTTCAAACGTTGTCGCACCCGACCTATATAGTAGCCTACGAAAACCCCACGAGCCAGACATAGAGTAGCCTATGGAAATCAAGGATTTTTGCATTGTGTACCACTGCCAACCTACGACGTCATTCTAAAAACTTGCCTTGTAGGGGAAGAACTCAGTCATTTTCCTCATGTAAATGATTATTTTGAGAGCCTGAACACATGCTTGCAGAGTCATCATCAGTGTGACCAAAATAATGTGTAACAGAAGGGATACAGGAGGTAAAATGGTTGTGCAACCCAAAATATCCTGTAAACTTCGTCGTTAAGCATGGAATTTATTATGCAACTAGCATATGTACACGGCCATTCAGGCATGAAGCTAGCATATGTACTCACTCTGGATATGTATCAGGGCACGTACACCATACGAAAAAGTGTTTTTTTAAGAGGAAATCCAACAAAAATGGTTGGCATATGTGTGAATGAGTAGGCCAACATAAAAAATGCACACTAGTGGCATTTTGAGCTATAACACCTAGTTTGGAGTAATTGCACTACTATTGATCAACATCTCCCAAAGTGTTGTACCAAAATGGGTTATCCCAAGGAAATATCTTTGTATATTCAACTATTAGTCTATGTGAGCATATTAATGGGTATATTAATAGACATTAACATGAATATGTACAAGGTGGAAAGGAAAGAATATTTGAGAGGATCCTAGCATACACAAACCTTTAATAATCTCTCGAGACAAGAGTCTCGCTAGAATCAATGTGATTGCATCATATGAAAAAAAAAAAAAGTAATGTGGTTATATGTGCAATAAGTGAAAATTAATTAAGGACATCATATGGAAAAATAATAGGATTGATAGGAAATCCAAATTCTTGATTGGTTTCACCCAAACATTATGGGTTGAATTTCGAGCAGTCTGCATGTTGTGGTCTAGTAATATCCCAATGGTTTAGTATCTCCATTTAGAATTATAAATTATTCATGTTGTAGGAGAACATAGCCCTCTCTCATTCCTCCTCTCCTTTATTATCATCTTTGTTATACCTTGTGGATATGTCCTATTGTTTTAAGTGCACTCCAATATTCCAAGATTAGAATGTAGTGCATTAATAGAGAGCATTATTTCAGGTTTGCTTGACAATACTTGTGTTTGTAGAGATTAGAGTAATCAATCATCTAGTAAAAATTCTCTACCCACATATGAAGAAACTGGACCTTTATATACATAGTGATACAAACATGGTAATTTTCCACCATATATATAGATTAACCTCAGATCTATTTATTTTGGTGTTATTCACACCTAAAATATCTTCCTCTTTTTTTTGTTTATCCTCTCCAGTTTCACATACACTTCTAAATAAATGTATTCTATAATATCACGTACAAAGCTACTGCTAAATATAATATGATGCATGAATACATTGATATTTTCTTATTAAATTATTTTCCTATGGTTCTAAAGTTTTTTTTTGTCAACTTGATACAAGAATTATCTATATAAGAGAATCCTGAGATTTTGAGTATACTGGTTGGTCGAAGTTCAATCTTACCAAGATAAACCAATGCATTCCTCTAGTTGGGATCTTGAACAGATGAATAGACTCGATCTCAAGGATTTGTTGGCTTGCAATGGAAAACCATTTAAATGATAGATCAACACTCTAGTCATCGATAACTCTATATTGCCATAAATATGAATATTCCATTCCTCATGAATACTAAAAACTCATACTTCGTGTGTTTTTGGAGTTGCTTAAAACTTCTTTAGAATGGGAGATCATAACTTGTTCCATTGATTATTTTTTAATTTATACCTAAGGATTACTTATGGAATGATTGTTTAGTTCTAAGAGTATAAAAATCTTAAATTAGTACACATTTTCTACCAATTCCCGAGTCTTATTCTCTAATTCGATGGAACCAATCAAACTCTTGATAATAACCCTATATGGACACAAAACAAAAAAACATTTGTGTTGATAGATAAAAAAACATGTAAGCACTCAATTAATAGTAGCAGGAAGTCCTATAGAAATAACATGCACATGTGAGGCATGCACATGTGAGGCCACCATACTAGAGCTCTACATAACCAGTGCCTTGAATACCTTTTGAACTCTCAAAATTCAGATTGCCACCTAGTATTCTCTTTTTTCAAGGTAAAAAAAAAGAGTGATTGGTCCTTAGGAACTTTAGCCCTAGTAGAGGTCAGAAATATAAAGGAGAATGGCAGGGCCTATCTTCTCAATTGAGGATGCAATAGACTCTCCAAGTGGGATATGATAATCACGATTAGATGAATTTATTTATTTAAAAAAACATTGCATATAATTCTAAGAGGATCATGTGCATATTATTATTATTAAATGAATTATTAAATAATTAAATAATAATAATAAAGTATAATAAGTACTTATTTATAAACAATTTGGGTAATAAAGGAAAATGCTAAAATAAGTAACAACAAGCTAGGGGAAAACCCTAAAAATATAATAAATAATTCAAGAGGATCTTAGGGATCGAGTTCTTGGATTCTATATAAGGAAGGGAAAGAAGGAGAAACATATATCTCTCTTTTGGCTCAGTTATAGAGAGAAAAAGGCTAAGGATTAGTTGGTATTGTTGTGGATTGAGGGCTTGGGGGTGACCTGCTGCTGAAATTAGAGTAGAAAGGTCTATAGTTGGGTGGAGAGTCGTCCCCAATTTTGTTGTTGTGTTTCTATATCAAAGATAAAGGAATCACTACACTCCTAAGTCCACCATACTTATAGGTATGTTAGGTTCCTCACCACGGGTAATATCCTTACCACTACTCTTGTAAGTTAAATAAATTTATGAATGTTTTCCCATGTTGGATATCAATGTTTATGTGGCTTGATGATTTTCATTAAAGCATCTATGTATTATTTTCCTTAAATAATCTACTTGTTTATATCTTTTAATTAGATTGGGCCATTACACACTTATTGTATATGCATTCCCATTTTTCTCTTTCTCCTTTCTCCTCCTCATCGCTTCCACCAAGATAGGAAACCTAACTAAAACTGGTGTTGATGGTGAAGCACCTCTAAATTTTGGCAGATCTATAAATGATTCATCCTCCTCTTGCTCAATATTTTCCTTCTTTATACAGATCCTTGGAAGAGACTTGGGAGATATTATATATATTCTAGAGACCAATGGGGACTTGAATGATGTGAGTTCCAAGGCTCATTCCATGAAGAAACAACTCATCTCTTTCTTGCCTCTTTGAAACTACACGGAACTATAATATTACAGAGGATGTCATGGGTTGCACTATAGATGACCTGTGACATGTCTCCCTTTGTCCATGCATGACAAGAGACACCATGCAAAAATAATATAAATCTTAAGCCAGAGCTATGTCATGTCTTTCATCTTCTACTATGTTCCTCTCTAACCCTATAGGATGTAAATTAAGCCTGTAACAATGTATGAATCCTACCTTAAAATAAATAGTGAAAGAAGAGCTACAAAATTACTTAATGTGAATTTCATCTACCCTACTTCATATAGTAAGTGGGTTTCACCTTTATTCATAGTCCCTAATAAAAATGGAAAGTGGTGTGTATATATTAATTATCGTGAACTAAATAAAGATACTTTGAAAGACCATTTTCTATTCCATTCATTGATCAGGTCATATATACCTTAGCACGTAAGAAATTTTTTCTTTTCTTAATGGATTTAGCGATTATAATCAAATTTGAATTTCTCCTAAAGATCAATATAATACTACATTCACTTTCCCATGGAGAAAATACACTTACAAAGTACAACATTTTCAGTTATGAAACACCACTACTATATTCCAAAGATTTTTCTTAGGTATTTTCTCTGACTTAATTCATGATTGTGTTGAGATTTACATGGATGATTTCAATGTTTATGGCAATTCATTTGTAGAAGCTATGGAAAATCTTAAAAAAAAATTGATCAAATTTCAGGAAACAAATATTTCATGTAGTAATGAAAATCATCACATGTTACAAATAGAAGGAATTGTTCTTGGTCATCATATATATTCCATAGTAATAAAATTTTATCGAACCAAAATCAAGGTAATTTCTAATATCCTTGTTTCAAATAATCAGAAAGATGTATGAATTGTTTTAGGGGCATGTAGGTTATTATCGATGTTTTATCGAAAATTTACAAAATTTGCATCACCCTTGTTTATATTTCTTACAAAAGAAAATGATTTTTTTGGACTAATCAATGTCATAATACTTTTGAATCTATAAAAGAAAAACTTTTAGGAGCATCAATTTTATGAGGAATAAATTGGTCCCTGCCTTTTCACATATAAACTGATGGTTTATGTTATCACCTAATGTTGTAAGGGGGCGTTTTCCTAGTAAATACCCCCCCCCCTTTGGCGAACAAATGACAAGGTGGGTTGAAAACCCACATGTCCTAAGTTTATGAGTAGGCGCATTTGATTTAAAATATGTGTGGATATGGGCGTCTGTGATTCACACACCCAGATCTATGGAAAAGGTCCAATTACGAACCCCCTTACTGTTCTTCCTTTAATGAAGGGGAGGGGGGTCCGATATGGTTCCACGCAATTCTGAACGACTGGGAATAAAGCATCTAGATCTGCAGTTGAGGTCCAATTCTGAACCCTCATTTCCATTCTGCCTTTAATGAAGGGCAGGGGGGTCCAATATGGGTGGCTCTGTGTGGGTCCCCCTCAATCGCTTACCACCTTCGCCCCTTGTCAGAAGTATCTCCCACTCTGCCTCCCGTATTCCCCTGCCACATCTCCCACTTCCCTACTACCCTTCACCACCGCACACTTGTCCTCCACTATCCCAAGTGTCATGCCCCCATTCCCTTCATCCTTCTTATTTCCCAACACATGTTCCCCTGTGTTGCATGCCACTTCCACCTGTGTCCTATCCATTTTCTCGTGGCACTCCTTGTCTGGTGTCATTGATCTGAAAATGATAAAGGCTTGTATTCTTGAAAATATTTGCAAGTTTTAATTCAAGTATTCTTATACAAAAGGATCAATTTGCAAACACAACTTTTATAGAAATTACACATTCAATATGCATATAATAAGAAGTAAATAACAGTGAACAGAAAACACATAACACAACAAATGATAAAGGAGTTCACCCCTCTCTTGGGCTACATCTCCTGGTCCAGCTTCCAATGGATATTTTGTATTATTTGCTCAAATTTCTAAAATATGTGCTTTACAATGCTCAAAATGCCAAATAGATGGCTCCAATGGCTTCAGAACGACCAAAAACCCCTAGCTGGGCTTTTTCGGCACCTGGTTTGGCCAAAAATTGAAGAAGATAGGCTTCCTGGAAGTTCAACTTCAAACTTGTTGTCTCTGGATCGCCAAAATGCACCTCTTCTTCCTTAACCTAGCCTCTGTGCTCATATTTGTGTTAAAACCTAGAACCGGGCGCAACCGCAAAATGGTGCAAACTATAGAATAGTTAAGGCACGCCTAGCCCCTAACCACCAAAACCGTGGACATATGGGTCACCATGTGACCGCGCGCAGATACAAAAAGGGGCCAAGGTTTTAAAACATATGGTAACACCAAGTGGCAAAGCGCATGGGGTTTGAATGTGCATGTGTTGGTGGTTACATGGTGGATACATATATGACCCAGGGCTGGGGCTTATCCCTGTCCCAGACCACGCCCCAAATCAAAACAATTGAAATTCAAATAAATTAAACCCCATATATATGTTAAGAACCATAGGTGGGCGCACCGAATGGGCGACCCTTCCCAAAGCTATTCCCCTTGCTCGGAAGTCATGGGGTCGAGTCCTGCCAACTACATAAGTTTTAAACCATTGTCCAAGTGACACGTGGTGGCCCTTGATTGGGCCATGTGTCACCAATCCATTCGCCACAAACATGCCACGTGTAGGATGCCAATTCATCCACACGACTTCCAACCAACACCTGCCACATGTCGTATGACCCTGCCAACTCATATTCTACCACATGTCGTACAACCCTGCCAACTCAGCTTCGGCCACGTGTCGTATGGCCCTGCCACGTGTCATACAACCCTACTACGTCAGCATCCATATAGACTGTACGGACTGTACAGTCAACACATTTTGTTTTGCATGTTTGATGATTTGAACAGAACGCGATATCTCTCTCATTCGAGGTCCGTTTGAACCCAAATGAGTTGCATTGGGTTCATGATGATGAGGCCTACGCACCCATTTGATTTGAAGTGATTCCAAGCACTTTGAATTTTGAGCAAAATTTGATCCCCTGGATCACACCTCCCCATTCAAAATCTTTTGGACCTCTAAAAGACTATTTTCAGTCTATTTGAAGATGAGGGTATAGTTCCCTCACCTTTCCAACCTCAATCCACATGGATTTTCTTGGATTTGTGCCTTTAATACCAATTCAAATATATTCCACATTTCCTCGTTTTGAATTTCTCATTCTCCTATCAAGGATGTTGTCTTCATGCAGTTCTGTAAGATATTCTGGGGAGAAATCATCTATAGAAGGAATCTGAA
>ML779334.1:813764-837559 GCA_009831015.1 Picea engelmannii
CACACACTTGCTCATGCATGAAGAAGTTCAACCACATATGATTACTTGCTGTCTCTTGTTGCTGTAGCTTCAATCCTTCACACAGTCTTGCACTAGCTCTCCAATCAATCTCTTGCTTCCTTTCTTTCTTATTAACCATTTCCATAAGTAATCTCCTCAATATATAGGAGAAGATTGATTAATTACTTGGATAGGGAATGATCCCAAGATATCTGGAAAGTCAGTATTTTGCCAACCATTCGAACTCCAACTCATCCTTCTAGAAGATTCCTTCTATAAGAATCGAGAACTTATTCATTTTCTCCTTTAGAAACATGTCCGCACCCTAACCATTAACACAGTGCAGAAATTCCGCAATCAAGCTGAATGCAGCATGCGGAAATTAAGGATTTTCGCAGGAGAGTATATATGCAGCCTGCGTACTATCTTCAAAATATGATTTTTGAGAAAATGACAAGTGTAATATTCTTCAGGAAAAAGTCTTTAATGAAGAGTTTGATCTTCTATCATCATGACATAATCATAGTATCATCTCGATAACCAAAAATGTGGATAACAATGTATGACCTCCAGACATGTGAAAACGTACTGAAAACTACCAAAAATTGAAATGGATGATGAATGTGCATCGAATTCATCAATCATTGAGAAAAGAGTGGAATAAAATATTGTAGAATTAAAAAAATTGATCAAACATTTGTCAATCTCACACAACAAACTATGGTGCACAATCTCTTCTAGTGAAGGTCATACAAAATATTATTGCAAATTCAACAATGCACTAGATCCTGTAGTCTGTTGAATCCAAATTGAGACATCCTATGACTTTTTTGAAGGTGTAACAAATCATGCTACTAGATATTGTTCACTTAATCTAAGGAATTCACAACCGAAGTGGTGTCATAAATTTGAAGAAAACAATCACTCAACATAAGAATTTTGGCTAAATAGGAAAATTTGAACAAATATTCACTCAGTATACTATACACAGAGGATCAACCAAAATGTCAACCAAGGAAATGGAAATGGTTACAAAGATCGAGGTCATGAAGGTTATAGAGGATGAGGTGTTGGACACACCAACCACACTAAGGGGGGGGGGTATGAATTGATGTGAGGCTCGTTTTACACTTCTTTCAAAACTTTAGTTAGCAACATCTTCAAACATTTTATTCATTCATACTTAGATATTTTCATGTAACAACAACATTCATGAATAATAGAGATCATTAAACCATCACCAATTTAAACACAAAGAACAATAGATATATGTGTAATAGTTTTGTATTATTTGTTACAGGATACTACAATCTTGGGTTTAATCAACACCAACTTAAAGATAGCACCAAATCTCACTATAAGACCCATATTGAAGATCTGAGCACCAACTGAGATGAGGAATCCAACCATCAAGTTACAATACTCGGATTGTAGATAGAAACCAATCTTTCAATAGGTATGTGACTTGTCTATATTGTAGAATGTGTATGCATGAGTCCTTCCCTCCATTATCTTGTGTACACCTTTAGAAAAACTAGGGCATCCATTCTTCTACAATTCTGAACCTTTCCTACCTCTGTCACATCCACCAGTAACCTGTCACTCCAACCAAGTTTTTCCATACATACATCATCATACATATCCTTAAACCAAGTACAAGTATCTCAAGAGTGTGAGCTATAGAAACCCTATCAAAAATGTACCATACATGAGAGTGTTGCTTACTCAAACAACCATCCAATATAAACCATAAAAAAATCAGACAACAACCATATCAATATTCATATGCATGTCCCTCATGCATACATCATCATATAACATAGATATCCCTCAACCATATCAAAACTATACCAAACATGACAATGTTTCTCACTTAATCAACCAACCATCATATACCATATCTAGATATCATAAAAACCATACAAATAATGGCTAAAGCATACACCATACCATGATTAAATCTAAGCATCAAGATAATATGTAACTATACCAGAACTTTTGTAACAAATCTAAACTTGTAGACTATTTTTTCTAGAAATTGCTTCAGATTTTAGGAGCCTGGCACCAACACTTGCTCAAGTTTTTCATGTCCTTTCCATGTATATGTGACCTTTCCTTCTCCAACATGCATATGTATGCATCCTTGACTTCTAAATCCTATGTATGTACACACCCTGATCCATTGTAGCCCATGTACAACTTCAAAAAACTAAGTTTTTCTAAACCTCTGAAACTTTCACCATCAAACTTCCTTGCTACCTCAAACTTTTTGAAATTTTGATGCATCCATGTGTACCCACAATCTATATTTCACCAAAAATAGATCTTCAATATTCTCAAAAGATTCATCAACATAAGAGACCCTTTCTCTATTATTTATACTTCTCCAAGTAGCTTCCTCTATGGGTTACCTTCTAACTAGCTTTACCCAACTTCCTTCTTTTAGGGATAACTCACTTGTCCACTTACAACCACTTTATCCAAAAATAATAAACTCTCCACTTCTAGTTTCAACTAATTTATTTTTAATTGTTTTCTTGTTGCAACCACTTAACCCATGACTAACCACTTTGACTGGTCAAGTAATTATTCTAGGAGCTTCTAGAATAATTTGACTTCTTTGACCTTCTAGGGATTTCTATATAACTTATGAGAATTCTCCAACTTCACATTGCCATAAATATCTAACCGTGAGGATTTATGTGATGTTCCAAATATCATTGAAATTGGCATGACATATACTATTCATCTATAATAGTCTCACCTATAAATTCATTGATCTTCATTACATTATTCCTCAATCAAAATTGGGTTCCCTAACCACACTACTAGGCTACTCAACCACCTAACCATTTGGACTTCACAAAGAATCTTCCTGTGAGGTATTTCACCATAAGGGGACCACTTTGGAGTTCATCCATTTGGTACTTCCTATCAACCATGACATGACATCAATGATACAACTTCCATGACATGACATCAACCTTTACATCAAGACACCACATCACTATGACATCAATTACATCAATGACCACATAATCCAACAATAAATACATCAATGATACAAACACATCAATATGTAAATACTTGATATCAATCCATTGACATCAATGATAACATAGTACAACAATCGCCCCATTTGGGATTGATGACAACACCAACATTGATGTCAACACCAATCATTCATGGAAACACCAAGACATGACAATGCTCATTTTCCCTATGTGATCATCGCTCCTCATCAATGTACATATCTCCACATCAATGTGACTATCTCCCCCCCTTTGACATCAATGTCAAAAGATATATCTCTTTGGTGTTGATCCCCCTGACTAAACTATCCCTGAGGCTTCTCCCCTTGGTTGCACAGTCATGTGGGCTTCTCTCCATGCATCTAATGAATATATCTCCCTTTGACACGGGAAATCACTCTGATTTAATGATAATGATATGGATTCCAATCATATCTCCTCTTGGAATCACACCTATGCAATCGATCATGGGAAGAATAATAACTCCCCATGTGGATATGTCTCCCCCTATCTTCTTTGCAAGATGAAAAATATGCTACCAGTGCAATCTAATTATGCTACAAATGGTGTTTTTCTACCAGAACACTAATCAACTTCTTAATTGCATCAAGAGAACAATGATCCTTAGACCTGTCCATGCATCATATAGTGTTCTGTCAATATGTACCTTCTACCAGTGTATCAACCATGCACCAAACCTATATCACGAACCAGTGCATTAATTATGCACAACACAACCTGTCACAAACAATCTCATCAACCACATTAGATCCATTCATAAAGATCAATCACCAATGCTACACATTATTTTCATCACCCCTATGACCGTTAATGATGTACACCTATACTTTGTCTTTAGAAGGATCAATGACCTGAATACCTGAAGAAAAATGAAGACACATTTTACCAGAAAGATGAAAATTGTCTTTTCCTTTGTAAAAACCATATAATCTCACCTTGCTTAGTGTTAAGGGTGAAATGATATAGGATTTTTGCAGGTTTTACCATAGTGGCATGTGGCATCATCGCAGTATTCTCAATGTTAAGGGTGCGATGATTTTCATATGAAGGAAAAAGAAGAATTTCTTGAAAGTTCTAGAAGAGAAGCTTCGAGGGTGAGGTGGCCTCCGATCGGTTTGGATATGAGTTGCATCCCTGATCATCCTAACCTCCTCACCCTATCATTTTCATATTATAAAAGGAGGGGATTTCTCATGGGGAAAGTTAGCTTGAAAATTAGCTTGATTGGGTTTTTGGAATTAGCTTGGAGCTTGATGAGTTTTGACAGACTTCTGATTTATGTTGTCAAGATATATTGTTAGTACCTCAAACTTACAATCTCATAATACTTGGAACATAAGTGTGTGGGAAGCAAGGAACTGTTGTAAGGGACCTTGCAACATCAAGGCATTGGTTGTATTCTCCTTTTCATATCTTTAATACAGTGGTATATTTCTTTCCCATAAAATTGTTCATATTTTATTGTATGACTCCTTGATCACATACATAGGTTTTTTTGAGTATACATTGTTTTTTTCACTTCATTGATTTATGTAATTTTACAGGTTTAACATCCCATAAGACTTGGACCGGAGCGATGATGACACTAGCGAGGACAAACAACATTTAAATGTCATTTATCTCTTTTTAGTTTGTATGCTTGATAATTAAAACTTAGGGAAAGTTGTATATTTTGTCTTGTTTTGTTCTAGTTTCAGGGTGAAACTAGGGAGATCAGTTTGTGTCAGCACTTACTAATTTGTCCGATAAAAAAAATTGGCAACCATATTGGGGAATGGTTTGTTTTCCTAATTTGTCTTTCTTTTTGCTTTGATTTCTTGGTTTATAATTTTTTGAGTCACTGGGGGATTCAGATTGACCCTCTGACTGTTCCCTGGGAAACATTCTTTCTATTTATCTTTTCCATTTTTTCCTTGATCGTCACACTGTGATCTTCTGTGACCTATGATGATCTAGGATCATCCCATTATTCCTTGAGAGACAGTGCGACATCGTCGCACTGTGGCCTTCTGTGACTTGCAAGGATTTAGGATCGATGCACTGTGTTAGTCCTATAGCTTGCGATGATTGTGAAAATGTTTAGCTTTTGGTGGTTTTCCTTGCCCAAATCTATGATAAGTGTTTGGGGTGATTTGTTAGGGTTTGTTTACAGTCTTATCGACAATCTTTGAATCTGATTTTAGCCTTCTTTGTTTTTTTTTAACATGTGTGCTTTTGAAATATTTGGTATCTTTCTTTGAGTGTCTTTCAGTTACAAATTATTGTTTTTTTCTTTATAATTTTTTTGTGAAAGAACATTTTTTTTCTGAATAGTTCGTTTTTCATTTGAAGTAGCGAAATTGCATGGTTTTTGAAATTTTTGGTATTGAATTATTATAAACAAATTGGCCAAGAATCATGTATTGGTGTACAGTCTCTTTGGCTCATTTCTTGAAGATCTTGATATTGATGAGTTTAATAAAATTTTGGGACATTGTGTAGCTGGGAATGATAAAAAAAAAATCCTTATCGTAACATAACTTTCATTGAAGTGAAATACTTGCATTCTCATTTCTTTTCATTGTTTAGAGTCGGTCAAAACATAATTTAGTCTAGGCCATTTTCCTTTTGAGTAACCAACAACCTTAAAATAAAGCGCTTAAAAAAATTGATTAGACCTTTTAATATTTTCTGGTAGAAAACCTACATTAGCTTAGTGTGTAGGGATTTGGAATAGGTGTGAAAGATAACTTTCCAAAGATGTAAAGAAACATAGAATCTTGTGTTAGGGAGCAGTATGTACCGATTTTTCTGATAACAACCAAGATGACTCTCAACCATATGCACACTATCACCAAGATGTGTATCACCCAAAACTACTAACAAACATCATCAAGATGTACCAATATCAAGATGTGTTTCTAAAAGGATATCCATATATATGTGCCACATCATCCATAGACCATGTTCCAACTAGCAAGTGCCTCTAACATTGTACTAAGTATGTACCAATCATGAATAAACAAGCTAGGACTCAACAAGATGTACCAACATCACCATAAAATGTGCCAACCATGTATACCATACATCATATATCATGAAATGTATCTCAACCATATCCCAATAATATGTGCCAAATGTGTACCAAACATATATCAAGATCACCAAAAAGTGTCTCTATCAATGTACCAATACCAATAATATCATTAACCATACAACATGCCAACCATGTTCCTCAAACAAGTGTCATATCACTCATGATATGCCTCTACCATGAACTATGTGCCAATGTATTCAATATATGCGCCACCAATGGATCTCAACCAAGTAGAATTCAATCAACATGCATCAAACCAAGTTTCTAAACCATACCACATCACTCTCAATCATGCCATGTATCATATCACAATATCACAAAGATAACCCTAAATTATATGTGCATCAACCTACAAATATCACCAATATGTGAAGGCATGTATACACATCGTGTGTCAAGAAAACTCATTGATGTGTATCACCATACCATACACCTTATGTATATGCCAAATCATCAACTAAGTGTCTCATTCATGTACCCAACATGTCAATATATTCAACAAGTAGGCTTCTTAACAGTATATCACAATATCATCAATCCTTACATCAAACCATTTGCCAAAATTTTACCAACAATATGTCCCAATGTGTATCTACCGTCCATGTAATACAACAGAGATGAATCAAAACCATTCACTACAGTAGGTGTAATGCAACAATAATACTTCTAAACATGTGCCAAGAATATGCCTCTAGTTAGTATCACATCACCAATGATGTACTTCATAAACAAATTTCCAAAACCTTACTGATAAAGTACTTAACATAACCATTAATGTACCTCAACATAAAATGCCTCAATCCACAAACTAAGGTTAGTACCATGCATCCAAAATAGACCTCAAGCATATGCTCCAAATCTAAGCCATATATCATCACTATATATTAATCAAACACACATACAAACATGAAAAAATGAAGTATACCATCTCAGACCCTACATAAACTGTGTTGTACCATCAAACCATGCTGCAACTCATTTCTACACCCCTCTTTTGAGGTGTTTACCACCTATATGTGAATTGAATGCATACAACTCATGTATGTATGTGACTTTGCTTCAGTTAAACCGTGTATATATGCGACTATTCCCACAGGACCCCATGTATGCCTCATAAAATGTAAGGATTTATATTGCCTCATGGATGCCACTCGGTTTTGGTTGTTTATTCTTCTTCATCCACTTTTGAAAGTGTGCAGGTTTCTCTGTACTTGTACTTTAAGCTTCCATCCTTTCATTATTTTATTCCTTCCAATTTAATGTGCTCTTCTGGTCATGCTATATGAAGAACTCCTCATTGATTGTCTCCTTTAATTCCAACAATCCTGATCTTTTTGGACAAACCCACTGCAATTGTAACATCTCATGGTGTGACAATGAGCAACAATGTGTCCCACTTGATTACATATCCAACATATTAGGGTGTTATGGAACTTTCCAACATCTTTCCTTGCATAATGTTTGAAATCCAAATCTTTGTGACCATATTCATTACATGACAACCAGTGACCATGAAAAACATTTCCATACCTTTTCTTTGGTGTACACCTTCAAGGTGTCTCTCTTCTGAACTTTCTTTGAGGTGTAAATATGGATTCTTGGTGTCTTCCTTGCTATGTTCTTTTGAACGTTTCCTTTCCTTATGTAGATGATTGACTTACAACTTTGCTTCCACCTTTTGAGAATGAAGGACTTACCTCATGCTTCTTAGAAGTGCTATCTTAAAACTGTGTAGCTTCCTTGTTGTATCCAAGACTTGATTTATCATTTGGTGATCTTTGACTATCCAAAATTTCTTACAAGATTGTTGAACTGTTCATGAACCTTTTTCACTTCTGTGCTTTCCTTCTAAGATCAAAAACTTCTACTTCTATCTTATGGCATGATTCTTCCTTTTCATTTACTTGATTTAGATTGACATTGACTTCGAGGATTTTTCTAAGCTCATCATCTACCTTCTTATTTTCTTCTTCTTGACTAATTATTTCATTCTTTAGTCTTTTGATGTCTTCTTCTTTTTCTTCTAATTGGGTATTTTTCTAGGTTATTTCACTTCCTTATTGTTTCTTGAGAATTTGTCTTAGTGTCATGGTAATTATTTGGTAATTTTATAGGGCTTCCTTAGTGTATTTTTCAAGATACTCAAAATAAATTGAACCATATCCTATTTCCATGCTCACTTCTTATAAATCATTCATAATTTTATCTTTAAGCTTCAACAAATATTCCTTTTCATCTATAAGATAATTGTTGGTTGATTCTACACAAACTACTTCTATATTTTCTTCTTCACTTGCTAGAGAACATTCAACATCATCACACTTAGAAGTATTTCAATCATAATATTTTGAAGATTCTTTACCTTCATTTTCCTTGATGGAATTGTCTTCTTTGTATCGATATACTTTCTCTAGATTCAACCATAGGTCCTTGGTGGAGGTACACTTTCTTATTCTTTCTTTGACAGAACCTGAGAGTGAATTCAATATGGTATTGAATGCTACTGCATTATTCTTATTTGCTACAAATTTTGACTGATTATCTGAGGGAACTGGTCCAGAAAAAACTGTATTCCAAACACCTTCTCCTTTTCCCTTCAAATACCCTTTCATTTATATTCTTCACACTGAGTAATATGTCTCATCAAAGAGGGGAAATTTATCTGCATGTTCATCGACTTGTATGTCCATGGATCTCCTTCAAGCTTGTAAGTCTTATGGTGAAGGCCTTCTCTGATACCAATTGTTGGACACATCGACCACACTAAAGGGGGGGGGGGTGAATCAATGTGAGTCTCTTTTTACACTTCTCTCAAAACTTTAGTTAGAAAAATATTCAAAAATATTATTCATTCATACTTAGTTATTTCCATGTAAAAACAACAATCAAGAATAATAGAGATTATTAAACCATAACCACAATAAACACAAAGAACACCATATATATGTGTAATAGTTTTGTATTATGTGTTATAGGAGACTACATTACCAGTTTTAATCAACACCAACTAAAAAGACAACCAACTCTCACTACAAGATACAACTTGCAGATCTCAACACCAACTGAGAAGAGGAATCCAACCCTCAAGTTACAAGACCCAACTTGTAAACAGAAACCAATTTGTCAATAGGTACATGACCTGTCTATACTGTAACATGGGTATGTATGCGACCTGTCTATACTATAGCACACATATGCACATGTCCTTCCCTCTTTCAGCCTATGTACACCTTCAGAAAAAATAGGGCATCCATTCTCCTGCACTTATGAACCTTTCCTTCCTCTATCACATCCACCATTAACCTATTACTGCATCCAACCTATCATTGAAACCAACGTGTGTCATACATACATAATCATACATATCCTTCAACCAATTACAATTATCTCAAGAGTGTGAGCTATAGGAACCATATCAGAATTGTACCATACATGATATTGTTTCTTACTCAAACAACCAACCAATACAAACCATAACCAGATCACACAAAAACCATACCAAGAGTCCTATGCATGTCCCTCATGCATACATCATCATATAACATAGATATCCCTCAACCATATCAGAGTTATAGAAAACATGAGAGTTTTTCTCACTCAATCAACCATCCAACATATACCATATCCAGATCTCACAACAACCATACAAAGAATGCTTCAAGAATTCACCATACCATGATTAAATCTAAGTATCAAGACAATATGTAACTATACCATAACTTCTCTAACATATTTGAACCTATAGAATGTTGTTCTAGTACTTGCTTCATATTTCAGGAACCTGGCACCAACACTTGCTCAATATTTTCATGTCCTTTCCATGTATACACGAACTTTCCTTCTCTAGCATGTGTATGTATGCATCCTTGACTTCGATGGCCCAGGTATGTATGAGCTATGTCCCACTGAATACCTCGTACAACTTCAAAAATCTAGGTTTTTTTGAACCTTCAAAACTTTCACCATCAAACGTCCTTGCCACCTTAGACTTGTGGAACTTATGATGATTCCATGAGTACCGACAATCAATATTTCACCACAAAAAGATATTCATCAACATAAGAGACCCTTTCTCTATTATTTATACTTCGCCAAGTAGCTTCCTCTAGGGGTTACCTTCTAACTAACTTTACCCAACTTCCTTCTTTTAGGGATAACCCACTTCTAACCACTTGTCCACTTACAACCACTTTATCCAAAAATAGTAAACTCTCCACTTCTAATTGCAACTAATTTATTTTTAATTGTTTTCTTGTTGAAACCACTTAACCCATGTCTAACCACTTTGAATGGCCAACTTATTTGACCTTATTGACTTATTTAACCTTCTAGGGGTTTCTAGAGAACTTATGAGGGTTCTCCAATTTCACATGGAAATAAATCTCTAATCGTGAGTAGTTATGTGATGTTCCACATATCATCGAAAATGTCATGACATATACTATTCATCTATAATAGTCTCACCTATAAATTCAATAATATTCATTACATTATTCCTCAATCAAACTTGGGTTCCCTAACCATATTGTTGGGATACTCAACCACCTAACCATTTGGACTTCACAAAGAATCTTCCCATGAGGGATTTCACCATAATGAGACCACATATCACTACGACATTGATTACATCAATGACTAGATAATTCGACAATCAATACATCAATGATACAAACACATCTCTATGGAAATACTTGACATCAATGATAACATATTACAACCCAAGGAAATTTGGATAGAGGATGAAGTTGAGGACGCTACTATTACTTCAATTGTTGTAAATATAACCACATCAATTCAGAGTTCCCAATCAAAGAAAAAAATGATCTCAAGTTCTATAATATTTATGGAGTGGGAGACCACTCCCTTGAATACTATCCAATCGTGTTAGAAAAAGAAATGAATAAAATAAATCTAAATCTCTTGAAAAAAATGCCGAAATAGGATATGTTGAATTCAAATAATCTCCATGTAGTAACACGGTCGGGATATGGAAAACAATTTTTTCTAGAACCTCCAAGTCAATGGAGGGGAGGCTGAAACGCATATCTCAACCTAAAACATGAAGAAAAACTAATGCAGGAAGCAACGAAATTTTTCAGAAACATAGACCAGGATAAAGAAAATAAGGGGGACATGAAAACATCTCAAACATTATGCTAGATGAAATTCTATAGTTATTGAAAGAAAAATTGTTGGTCGATCACTTGATCGACCTAATGGGAATTCTAAGAGAATATAAAGATGACGAAAGACCTCTCAAAAGTATTTGATAGTTGTCTCAAGAAAGATAATCAAAGGACTCTCACCCACAAGTTGAACTTGAAATTGATGGAAATATGATCAAACAAGTTGTAGTCAACTTTATGTCCCAAGTAAATATCCAACAAAGAGAAATGTGGTTTCGACTCAAGAAACCCCTGCTTCAACCAACAATGAATTTTCTAACGCTATAAAATCAGAGGTTCATCGAACCGATAGGCATGCTTAAAAGTTTAATAACATCCATAATGGGAATCCTGACGAGACTTGACTTCGAGGTAATCAATATAGTCGAAGTCATTCATTTCTACCCTTCATTAGTTATATGACCTTGGGGTTGGAACATGAGGGCCACAATCTCCCTCGAAAGAGACAAAATCAAACTAAAAGGTAGTGGTAGAAAAATCATAATCCCCTTGGACCCAAAGGAAGAAAAACCTTGGGTCGAGACATGGAATGAATCTGATGAAGCCTGATGAGTATATCAAGTAACGAATGATTAAAAGGATAAAATAGAGCCCAACTTTTAGGTAGAAATCATATTCAGGTGTCCATTGTCAATAATTCAAAAGTCATATACTGAGTTATACAATTGGAAAATGGAAAATTATGAAGCACCAAATAGAGAGTGTTGGTCGATAGAAGTGACACCAATAAAGAAATCCAAATCATGCTTCTCAATACAATAAATACGTATTGTGGTCCAAAGAAAGCTAAAGAAAACACCAACACTAATCCCAACTCATTCCTAGACAAGGAAACCCATGTGGTTCAACAAAAGGAACTCTTTGTTGATGCATGTCGGTGAGATTTAAAATCGATGAAATACCACACAAGTGGTATAAAATCAAAGAAGTGTGTGGACACACACTTGACTGGAACGAAATAAAAAAAATAAAATTAAATAGTTTGAATTCATACCTAACAAAGAAATTCTACAAGAGGCAGAACACAAATAAAATAAAAAATATTGGAAAAACCAAGTCCCAAGGAGATTCATAAAAAGGAAAAGCTAAAGTCAATGTGGGCTTAACTTCAAATTGTAACTTAGAATCAAGACACAACCCAAATAATGTCATATCTCATTAAATAGATATGGAAAAAAAAAGTTTTCCAGGGTAGATGTTTTGATGGAATAAAAACCATCCAGGAGTACAAAACTATGTAAAAACAATCTACTCCATGACCAAGGAAGAGAAAGAAGAAAAATATTGACTTCTCATCAAGCTATAATAAATTCGTGGAAGGAGAATGCCAATTGGATGAGTCAAAAGCACCCAAATGGATGTGGTATCCCCATTTTGTGGATAACTAAGGAGATTATGTCTCAAGGCCCACAGGTTGCATATACAGAGTGTCGAGAGACTACATGACCAACATTACCCTTTTTCATAGATGAGAAGCCCACTCACCACCACAGATGGTTAAAGATTTTTAGATTGCATCCACCACATCCATTGGCTTCTAGAAGGTAGTGGTCCTTGCTCCATGAGGTACAAATCATTATTATGGTGAGCATCATTTCAATATTTAATCCATTTGATTATGGTGTATCGTATATTTCTCTAGATTTCATGATATATTCTCAGACATTATGCCTTTTCCCTGCTTCACCTTGGTGGTTGACATTGTGCCCTAGTAAGTGATATTCTTTGGGAATTGGTTTTCTACTAGGGACTCCCTTGACGAATCATCATATTATTCCTGATCATACTTACCACTTTCCATCATTATTCCCCTCCATTTCCTTATCCCCCGGGATTATATGGTGTATTGACCCAATAAGGGGTTGTCCCTCATTCTATGGGAAGAAGGGGTTGAAGGACCAGAGGGATTGATTTTGGGTAAAAGATAAAATACTTGTTTAAACCTTCCAGATGCTTCACCCAAGGAAATAAATGAAACACTTATCTTTGAGTAAAGAGGACCCACAATATAATAAAAAAAACTTAAAAGGTTAGTTGAAGGATAGGAGGTCTCATCATGAGCCGACCTATCACATCCATGAGTATCTAGTGTTATGACATTGCCATTATATGGTCACCAAACCAAGGTAATGGCTCTCAGTTGCATGGTTGAGAGAAAGGGGATCTCATCACGAGCCAACCTTCTAATTTCCACTAGGTGTTTGTGGGTGACATTTCCATCATCTGATCACCACACCAAGGATTTGACCTTCAATCTCTCCTTATGCTATATTGAAATAAAATAAAAAGAATGAAAGATAAAAGGAAATTGATGGGATTGGAAAAAATGCATTGCGGACAAAGGTACCACACACACTCTACAAAGGAACCCATGAATCAGACACTATGACCCCTTGTATGTCATGAGCCCTATTCGCATTGAGTCTTGACCCCAACCACTTCATCCACTTTACATGGTTTAGAGAAGGATCTCTTGGAAACTCTCCTTTACCTAGGGAAAGATATACCCATTAGAACACCCTGCCAACCCTCCCATACTCAAGCTTGACAAGTCGCATAGTGTCTTTGAGAAGTTAATTATTTGATATAGTGATATTTGATGCACATGATTAGATGGATTATTTATTTATTGGATTCAATTATCATGATGTTATGAATTGAGATCCTTGGAGGGTGTGCTCATTTGTCTTTGCAGGACCTAGTTGGTGGATAGTTTTGGGAGAACAAGCCTAGCTTGGGTTTCCATGGGGCTACAAGCCCACAATTTGGATGTCAGGGGACCGCATGATAGATGAGAGAGATCAGACTTGGAAAGCCTTGATGATGACTTGGACAACATATCCCAACCCTCACTTGCCAAACGATTTTCCTAGGAGGGGGAAAAAGTCTTATTTTTAAGTTTGACATCATGCTTGGGGGGCTAGGGCATGCTGGTGAGGTGCCACTCATTTAACACATGGAATTTTTTAAGAGAATAGGGTCTTCACCATGATGAGAGTGTTTATATTCCTACCCATGCTTCTCCAACACCAACGACTTCTTCAAAGTGGAAAAAAGTCCCCTAAAGGGGAGATGTCCTTCTAAAATTAGGGTTTTCTTATGTGAAAAAGTGAATTTTAAATGAATTACTTTGTAAATGGGGAAATATTAGGGTTTTTGACCCCTAATCTTGCGTTGTACCCATTAAATTGTGGACAATTTACCTTGGTGAAATTTGAATAAATAGTAGATCATAAGATCTCATTTTAACACAACTCTCCCTCATTGTGAGAAGTATTGGTCTGAAATTTTCACTATATTTGGTAATATTGTCTCTTTTAGCTATTGTTTATGGTTATATATTGATTTTATGGTTGATGGAAGTGTCTTTATATGCTTGGAAGGATTATCTCTTGCTATTGTGGTGGATTATCTTGGCATTTTTCCTTGAATTCGTATGGTATTTTACACTCTTTCTATCGTTTGTTTCAATTCAAGGTTATTGGGATAGGAAATAGGTGGGAAGTATAAGGGAATACACCCCCACCATAGTCTGCATCACGTTATGCTTCATCTTATTGCTTTAACAAGGGTTTGTTAAGAAAAGTATAAGGGCATACACCCTCTTAGCTTAAACCCTAGCTACAGAAAATTGCCTTGGGAAGTAAAAGGGATTACACCCCCAAGTAGGTACCTTATCTAGATATTTATTTTCATGACCCCATTAACCAAATATTAAAGTCACTAGTCATATATTATTTCATTGGAGAAATAAAATATTGCATTGGGAAACATGATTTTCGGTCATTTTTACTTCTTGCAAAGTGGATTGTATTTGTTGTGCCTTGGGCACCTCACAGCCACTAGGGAATCCCCATCAAGGTGATACTTCTTGATGATTTTACAAAATTGAATCTTCAGCCATTAGGGATGTAGAAACCCTAACTCATTTTCTTGAATAACTCTCTTATCAACCATTGGATTTTGCTCAAAGTTTGCACACTTACTCTCCTTGGTCCAACACACTTTTTGCAAAATTTTGAAGGGATTTCAGTGCCTGATTTTCTTGTTGTAATACATTTAATGTTACATCCATAAGGCATATATAATGTTCTGTAGACAAGTGTTTACAACAACCTTATCGTTTTGTGCTAGAATATTGGATTTTCATCTTGAGTTTATCTAGTCATTTACTAGTCTTTATCTTCTATTTTCTACTTGATCTCTAGAATTTATTGAGCATATTATAGTACCATTTATTTGTTGATATATATTGTTATATATTTTTGCAAATAAGGTAGAACAATCTTCACTTGTTGATCCTGTTGAAAAGTCAACAAGAAACATGTGTCTAATTTACTTTTCCCTTAAATAAATTAGACAATAAATATTAACCTATTATTTCATTCATAACTGAGTGAGTTAGATTTGTAATAGAATTATAAGTGTAGTTAAGTGAGTTAAGATCAATTTTACTAGTTGTAACTAAGCATGCACTAGTGAGAGTTCAGTTAATCAGTGAACTCACATGCAACTGAAGATTCACCACAATTAACTACATGCATGTCAGATCCAGTGGATACCCAGTTGAGATAATAGGTGAAAGGGACAATTTGGATGTCAGTTGTGATTTGATCACACATGCAGTGGATATGCTTATGAGCATGTGAAAAATAGGCAATTCTATGATCATTGTGAGAATTCGAATTGTAGAGATTGTGTAGAGGAGGCAAGATGTCTGGACACAGGAATTGTCACATGTATTTGTTGATTTGTGTATGACAGTGTGAGATGATTGTATTTTACTGAGAGCTCTTGGATTAGAGTTTTGTATGAGATTGTTTCATGATTCATGATATACATAATATATGATAGTGGGTTTTTTAGCTTTATGCTTTCCCGGTAAAACTTTTGTGTTATGTGTTCTTGATATTTCACTTTGTGATTGTGGTTGTGATTGTGGTTTAATTTTCTGCAAGAATAATAGTAGAAGTGATTCTTTATTTAACAGTGGCGTATAGTTGTTAGATCACGAGAATCGCAGGAAATACTTAATTTGTATTGAAATTTCTACATGGTATCAGAGCCATGAAGGCCACGGAGCCACATAAGTGAGGTGAGAACATAATTTCATTCTAATAGGTCCCATCTCTAGTAGGGTGCGAACTTTAGTACTGTAGGCTACGCTCATTTTTCAAAGAAGAAATTCTTGCACCCTAGACAAAGGAGAGGTGCGAACTTCAAGGTGATTCTTGCAGGCTGCTTAAGGGAGAAGTGAGAACTCCCCTCACCCTAAAGTGAAGTATAGTGTGAACTTTCCAGGAAAGTTTGCAGGGTATACACAAGAAGGGTATGAACTTCCCTCAGGCTACTCTCAAGTGGGGTGCAAACCTCCCAGGGAAGAGGGATTACAACAATTGAGTTTTGGTGGTTGGATAACATTTGAATTTGAAAGATTTTCTTGGTGTGACACTTGATTCAAGATAGAAAATGTCTTTAAATGGCTTGAGGTTGGAGTATGCACTCGAGGGAAGCTCTAACTACATTGCTTGGAAGGGCAGGATGGAAGTAGTACTCGGAGACAATGGCTTGAAGGGTTACATTGAAAATGATGTTCCTAAGATGGATGTGATAGATACTGCAAATATTGATGCATGGAAAAAGAAATGGCTGAAGGCGAGAAGGATTCTATTGGAGGGAGTACGAGACCACATTGTCTCAAGTATCCATGGGAAAACCACACCACATGCAATGTGGAAGGTTTTGACAGATCTATTCCAAAATAGTAGCGACCATAGGAAATTGGTGCTCAAAGATAAACTTAGGAAGATCAAAATGGAGAAAGGTGACACCATTCCAAAATATCTCACGAAGTTTGTCCAATGTCGGGATGAGCTTGGAAGTGTGGGAATAATAGTTGTTGCTGATGATTTGGTGAGCTTGGCGCTCCTAGGGCTTCCTAAGAGTTGGCACAGTTATCAAGACTCTGTCAATGGAAGGGAAAAAATTTTGGATTGGGAATGATTGTGGTTGGATCTAGTGCAAGAGGAGCTCAGGCGGAACACCAGAGATGGATCTTCATCAAAGCATGATGATGAAGAGGATTTTTCTTTGACTGCCAAGGAAAGGAAAGGGAAAGGGAATAAATTCCATCCAAAATCCGAGTCTAAACTCAAGAAGATGGATTTGTCCAAAGTGAAGTGTTTTCACTGTCACGAACATGGGCATCTCGCTACTAACTATCCACAAAAGAGGAAGAACAAGACGGTTGTTGGAGCTGCAACTAGTGAGGCTCTTGTCTCACAATTTGAACTTGACTTCTCTTTGATCACATGCATGGATTCAGGTACATCGGGATCGGTGTGGTAATTGGATAGTGGTGCTTCCTTCCACATGACGGGAGATAGAGAGTCTTTCATTGACTTGGAGGAGAAAGATCTCAGAATGCATATAGAGATGGGCGATGATGGAAGATACAGTGCAACTGGTATTGGTACCATTACCTTTTAGAGGGAGTTTAGGTAAACCATTTCAATTGAAAAATGTTATGCATGTTCTAGGTTTGAAGAAAAACCTTGTCTCAGTTGCAATGTTGGAGGACAGAGGCTATGATGTTTTTAGAAGTGGAAAATCCTACCTTTGACATAAAGCAATGGGTCAAGTCAAGAAGATAGGGATTCAAGTTAAGAATCTCTACATGCTAGAGGTAGATGGCTGCAGTGCCATGATAGGCAAGGCAGAAAAAGTGGTGAGCCAGGATGAGGGTGAATTATGGCACAAGAGATTGGGCCATCTTCATCATGGAGCCTTGAAAATCATGCAGCAAATATCTACTGGACTTCCGAGGGGAACACTTGCTCAGTTAGATCATTCCAAGGGGTGCACCCTGGGGAAGTATGTAAAGTCCACCTTTCATGAAAAGGAAAACCATGCTTCGGTGATCCTGGAGAGAATTCACACGGACGTGTGTGGACCATTCTTGGTTGCTTCAACAAAAAAACATAGTTATTATGTTTTTTTTTTTATGACTTTTCTCATAAATGTTGGATATTCTTCATGCAAAAGAAGGATCAAACATTCTCAAAGTTTTGTGATTTTAAAGCATTGGTGGAGAAAGAGTCGGGGAAGCAATTGAAATCTCTAAGGAGAGATAATGGTGGAGAATACATCTCTAACGAATTCAAAGAATTATGTAGAAGAGAAGGAATTCAAAGAGAACTCATAGCGCCTCATAACCCACAACAAAATGGGGTCACGGAGAGAAAGAACAGAACGATCGTGGGTGCAGTACGAGCGATGTTGCATGATCAGGGCCTACCAATGAATTTGTGGGCAGAAGCATGCAATACTGTGGTTTATGTGCAGAACCATTGTCCTCATAGAGTACTTGGCATGAGTACACCTGAAGAAGCTTTTACTAGTAAGAAACCTGATGTTTCTCATTTTAAAATTTTTGGCTGATATGTTTATGTGCATGTGACCAAGGATGCCAGGAAGAAGCTCGAACTGACTACTGAAGTTGGGATATTTTTGGGGTACATAGAAACACCCCATAATTATCGTGTGTATTTTCCAAACAATAATATGATTGTTATGCGACGGGATTTAAAATTCGATGAGGGGAAAGCCATGTGGTTGTCGCTTAAGAGGGAGCTAGACTTTTATGTAGAAGACGAACTGTTGGTTCCCAAGGATGAGTCTCAAGATGTGGATCATCCACATGAGGAGGTTCATGGGGTGGAGGAAACCACTCAAGTAGAGCCATCCATCAAAAATGGCAGAAAGCGCACCACGAAAGCTGACAGATTGAGACTAGATGTTGCACATAATATAGGAGCCCCTACTTCACAGCGTAGACAGAGACAATATCCTAATCGATTTGTTGGATACATGGCTCTCATTGTTATCAGACTAATCGGTAGGTGTGGACACTAACAGATCTCCCTAGATCCACCTGGATCTAGAACAAAACAGGACATGACTTGACTCTTTCCCTAAGTTTTGACCATTGAATTAGCTAGTAGGGAGGAACAAGTAACATACCTTTGTATCACTTCCTAGGGTCTCTGTTTCTCCTGCTTCACTCTGGTGCTCTTGTGAGGTCAATACCAAGACAACACAAACAAACCAAAGTGAAGATAGAAAAATAAATTCAACTATCAACTTATGTGTATGATCAAGGAATTACACAATAAGGTGAGAATGACTTTATGGGAAAAGGACATGCCACTGTATCATATTAATTGAAAGTACAAGATTGCAACCTGATTGCCTTGATGTCGTAAGATTCCTTTCAGTGGCTCTTGGCTCCAACACACACACTTTCTCAATCCTTGTATGAAGAAGATCAAATCCCTCTTGATAGACTTGCTAGAATCTCCAAGCTCTTGTTCAAGCTAAGTCCTTCACACAATTCTTTCACCAATTCTCCAATGAATCTTGCTTAACCTTTTCCATGAGAATTCCATCAATATATAGGAGAGAATGAGATGGTTACTTGGATAAGAATGATCCCACAATATCAGGGAAACCAGTAAAAGGATAACCATTCGAATGCCAACTCATTCTTCTAGAACATTCCCTTCTAGAACCATCGATAATTCATCTTTTTCCAAGCCTTAGAACAAGTTCACATCCTATCTATGTAGCACAGTGCACGAATTTCACACCCTAGCTTAAGGCAGCCTGCGAGAATGGGTCATTCTCGAACCTTGGTATATTAGAAATCTGCGAACTCTCTTCAAAAGTATGTTTTCTAGGAAGAGATGAATGCCAATTTTCTCAGGAGAAAGTTCTTATGAGGAGCCTGAGTACACCATCATGATGACCAAAATCATGGGTAATAGAATTCCCCCCAAAGTATGAGGCCGGAATCAGTGACAGCCGAAAGACTTTGTAAGCTGCATGTGTGTGTCGGAAACCAGGAGCGCACCTAATCGGAAACCTGCGAACAACGAAGCATCTACAAAATATCATATATATTAATTCTGAGGTAGGCATTCCCATACTCAGATCACAGATGGATGATATTGTAGACATAGGTTATGGCCACCAATCATACACTATGGATCCATGCCGTCAAAATATAGCATAGCCACCAGGAATACACTGTGGATATATGCAAGAAAATTCAAATTAAGACAACATAACCACGAGACATACAAAGTGGATCTATGTATCGCAAATTATACATATTCCATTGCAACTTGGACCAAGAAATGATATCCAGGGTCTTCAATATCGTCACCCAAAAGTACGAATCTAACCATGTGATTACATGTGTCAAAGTCAAACATGGTAGAAACCAATTGATTACCAGTCATTGATGAAATCGTTAACAAGTGTGAGGAAAATCACCATTGATGTCAATGACTCCCAAGGTACTCTAGTACAATCCCTCGAATGTGAATGAATGAGTTGAGGTCGAACATCCAATGGAATCTTTCGATCAGGGTTCAATGATGTAAACTCACCGTTGAAAGAGGGGAAACCTGCCATTGAGGCATGCAAGTTCCAAGGTACCAAAGAATTTCTAAGTCTTGTTTCTGGATAATGAGATGAAGTCGACGGAACAAAACTCGTCATAGGAGGGCCTTGATGTATCCCCCATCAATGACACAAAATGAGTAATAGATTTTGAAGGTGAAACAGAGTATGATGTAAGTTGAATTGGACATAGGGAAGGCCGACACGGAGAGAATGGAAAACTACAGATGGCCGACTAAATATAGGTTTTAGATGAACTTCTCTTGAACATATGAATGACACGACCAATGATTTGGAAACATTGACTCAAAGACGACACAGGGAATGACCTTGTAGCAAATCGAATGAGAGACAAATGGATTTCCCAAACCGGCTTCAAATAATGAATAGGAGGTGTCATGTTCAAGAGCGACACTTATTGCCAATCAATATGAAGATGAAAACATATCCCTTTCCCAAATTTTCCCCCACCGTTTTTGGCGAGTACCTTTTTATTTTTACGCAAGCTTGAGGAGGATAACATATGCTTATTGATATAAGCTTATCCTTCGGATAAGTCCTTTGGAGTATGTTTAACGAACCCTAAGAAGGAGTGGTTAGGTCCCATTACTGGTATGTCAATGTTTGTTTAACGAGTCCAAAGATAGAAAACTCGAAGGTTTTTCATGATTATAGAGTCTAGAAAAACACTTAAAAGAGAACTCTGTCAGTTCCTTTTTCGTAAAATAGTCTGATGAGACCGAAAAAGAGATAAATTATCACTCACCAGATGCTTTCTTCAAACACTTTATCGAGTGTGAAAATAGCAAGGTCGCTCGACCATCTTTTCATGTTTAGAGAGTCTGAAAATAGCTTAAAGAGGACTCCAGGGGGGTTCCTTTTTCGTATAACCTTGTTGAGCCCAAAAAAGTGATAAAAGTGTGCACGATCGCGTTCTCATTTATTTTCGAGCGTGAGAACAGACAAAGACCCAGCTCGAGGTTTTATACAAAAACCATAAAAAACAATCAAAACATGTGATGAAGAAGAAAAAATATGTCTGCATCCCTGTACATGAACATCAAAATCATTACGCCTGCAAAAGTTACACTCAAAAGAGCATTAGGGTTTAGGTTTTGATAATTAAATAATTATAAAAATTCAATGACATGGTAAAAGGTAATATAAAGAAGTAAAACTCTTTTTACCATATCATTTTCACTTTACCACTATTTGAGCCCCAAAACCCCTCTTTTACCCTCGAAATTCAACGTCAGATTGCATGAGTTACGAGCATCCATTCGACAAACCGTCAGCGACAGTGAGGTAGGCTCTTTGTCCTCTACCTTTTCATGCTTTCATTTTTCATTTTCATTGGAAAAATTTGTCATTTTGAGTTTGTGTTGGGGTTTAATATGGCGCTCAGCCATTCTCGCAGGTGGGCTACACGGGACCTGCGAGAATGGGTCATTCTCACAAGTGAGCCCATAGAAGCCTGCAAGAACCTCACACTGTGCCTAAAGGGCACCTGCAAGAACTGCAAAGCATAATTGTTTTTTGAATTTTTGCTCAATGAAAGAGAACCAATTTATGAATAGAGTTATTAATCTTCTTTTTGTGCTTCTTATGCAGGTAGTTTTCCATCACAATGGTTCTGTAATGGCTTGAAAGGGAGCATGAAGAAGACAATTCCATTGCCGGAAATCATCCACCCACTATTTCCACTTTGAGAAACTATGGTCTTCTGAAGTACTTTCGTATCCTAGGCATGAGGGCCCAAATCAGGTTATTGGAGTACCTTGTGCATATGTGGGATCCCGATCAGTAGGTATTTCATGTAGGGGTCCACACATTGTCCTTATATATTGAGGACATTTACTTCTTGACAGGACTGTCACGTCGTGGGTACCACGTGATCATGACTGGTAGTAGAGGTGGTGGGATGCCCATGAGTGAGTACTATCGCTTACACTGTGTTTCCAAGGCAGAGAGGAAGAAAGGGAAAGTAGATATTTGGGGAGTATGGGATTTGACCCTCCGTACTATCTTGTTCACCATTTCTCAGATGGCTGGGAGATCCGCTCCTCACATGGCGCTCTAGAGTTACTTTCAGTATGCCATAGAGTGTATTGAACCTCAGGTTTTTAACTGGGCAGATGTTGTTCTTCGTAGTATGAAAAAGAATTTGACCAAATGCAGACGAGGCTACCTGAAGCAATTTGGGTATGGATTTTTTTTGGTGTCCTTCTTTCTCGAGAGGGTTCTGTTACTGAGACTGTAGGTTGAGTGTAATTTTCAGGCTCCCACAGACCCAAGAATGCTGAGATGGTGTCATCTCATGGCCCGGCACGTAGCTGGACCAATTATCAAGTATGATGATACCGTTTTTGACTGGTTGCAACCACAGATGTTGATGGTCGATGATTATTCTTATGCCGGGTTGGATTTATGAGGAGATCCGGACTTAGTCCTGCCCGAGGGTGCTCAGTGGGGGGAACTTGGTAAGAAGTACACACATTTTTTCCTTTTTTTAATGTTTTTTGTGAATTTTATCATATGCAAATGTTTTTATATGCTCGTCCAAAGACTAAATACAAAATTCATTTTTGATGACACAGATGTGGGACCTTACCAACCTCATGGTACTTCTCCTATTCAGCAGTGAGGAGAGGTAGCACCAGTGCCACAATGGGACACCGATGATTATCAAGCAGTGGAACAAAACCTAGAGGGTTTGACAACAGATATTCCAGACATGCCTCTTGGAGAGGTTCCACAACGTTATCAGCGTCATACAGTAGGAGTGTCAGATTCCATTGGTCGAATGCTCTGTAGGGTTGCCCAAGTAGTCATGTGTTACCGTGAACATCATCCATGACATCATTTTGTAGAAGCTATGAGCTTCATATTTTGACATTTTGGTCTTCGGACATAACTTTTTTGTAAAAAACTCTTTTGATCGTTATATATACAGACGGCTTCTACTGGTTTATCTTGTGTTGTGTGAAAATTGATGTGATTGATTTATAAATGATC
>ML779334.1:846733-859539 GCA_009831015.1 Picea engelmannii
ACCAAAGTGAAGATAGCAAAATATATTCAACTGTCAACTTATGTGTATGATCAAGGAATTACACAATAAAGTGAGAATGACTTTATGGGAAAAGGACATGCCACTGTATCATATTAATTGAAAGTAGAATATTACAACCTGATCGCCTTGATGTTGTAAGCTTCCTTTCAGTGGCTCTTGGCTCCAACACACACACTTTCTCAATCCTTGTATGAAGAAGATCAAATCCCTCTTGATAGACTTGCTAGAATCTCCAAGCTCCTGTTCAAGATAAGTCCTTCACATAATTCTTTCACCAATTCTCCAATGAATCTTTCTTAACCTTTTCCATGAGAATTCCATCAATATATAGGAGAGAATGAGATGGTTACTTGGATAAGAATTATCCCACAATATCAAGGAAACCAGTAAAAGGATAACCATTTGAATGCCAACCCATTCTTCTAGAAGATTCCCTTCTAGAACCATCGATAATTCATCTTTTTCCAAGCCTTAGAACAAGTTCGCACCCTAGTTATGTAGCATAGTGCGAGAAGTTCACACCCTAGCTTAAGGTAGCCTGCAAGAATGGGTCATTCTCGCACCCTGGTATATTAGCAACCTGCGAACTCTCTTCAAAATTATGTTTTCTGGGAAGAGATGAATGTCAATTTTTTCAGGAGAAAGTTCTTATGAGGAGCCTGAGTACACCATCATGATGACCAAAATCATGAACTACAACACTTGAATGTCAATTTTCTCAGGAGAAATTTCTTATGAGGATCCTGAGTACACCATCATGATGACCAAAATCATGGGTAACACTCATGAGAAAATGTATTGTGACTGAACCATCTTCCTTTTAGGAAGAAGTGCAGGATCCCACTTGGGTTGATCCTATGGTAGAGGAGTATGACTCCATTGTCAAAAACAGTGCATGGGAAATTGTCCCAAGACCGATTCATAAATCAGTGGTAGGATCGAGATGGATCTACAAGGTAAAACAAGATGTTGATGGGAGTGTGGAGAAATACAAGGCCAGGTTTGTGGCCCGAGGCTTCTCACAGATCGAGGGGATAGATTATGATGAGACCTTTGCACCTGTTGCAAGGTACTCTTCCATAAGATCCATCCTTTCACTCACAATGCAGATGGGTTGGCGCATTAATCAGATGGATGTAAAAATTGTGTTCCTCAACGGGATCATTGAGGAAGAAGTGTACATTGAGCAGCCAGAAGGTTTTGAGACCTTTGACAGAGAGTCTCATGTGTGCAGACTCAAGAGAGCACTGTATGGGCTGAAGCAAGCACCCTGTGCTTGGTACACTCAAATAGACAGTTATTTCACTGGATTGGGATTCACCAAAAGTGAAGCAGATGCAAACCTATACCAAATTGTGGTGGAGGGTAAGCTTTTAATCATTGTTCTTTATGTGGATGATTTAATACTAACTGGTGATTAGTAGCTGATACACTCATGCAAGGAGGACCTTGCAAAGGAGTTTGAGATGAAGGATTTGGGCCTTCTTCATTATTTCCTTGGATTGGAAATATGGCAGCGAGATGGTGAACTTTTTGTATCTCAAGGAAAGTATGCAAGGGAGATATTGGGTAAGTTTCACATGGAGGGATGCAAACCCATGGATACTCCTCTTCCAGGAAACTGGAGGAAAGAAGATGCTACTTATGGAGAAGTAGTGGATGCTACTGTCTATCGACAGTTAGTAGGTTCGCTAATGTATTTAGTGAACATGAGACCAAACATTTTCTATGTTGTTAACCAGCTAAGTCAAGCGATGGTTAAGCCTACCAAACTCTTTTGGAAGGCGGGTAAGCATGTCCTGAGATATCTAAAGGGCACATTTGAGTATGGATTATGGTACAGAAAGATGGATGAGGTGAAGTTGCATGGCTTCACATATGAAGATTGCGCAGGCAGCCCAATGGACAGAAAGAGCACATCAGGGGGGATATTTAGTATCGGATCTACAATTGTTTCTTGGTACAACAGGAAACAGAGATCCGTGGCACTCAGTTCAGCGGAAGCAGAATACATGGCAGTGAGTCAAGATGCATGTGAGGCTATCTGGATGAGAAATATCTTGGCTGGTTTGTTTGTTTCTCATTTAGATCTGACAGTGATTTATTGTGATAATCAGAGTTGCATTAAACTCTCGATTAATCATATGTTTCATGACAGATCTAAGCATATATATATCCAGTATCATCATCTTGGAGATTGTGTGCAGTGGAAGATCATGTTGCTTCAATACATTCCTACAAAAGATCAGGATGCCGACATTCTGATGAAGGCGCTCACCAGGAGCAAATTCAAATATCATAGAGATAGGATTGGGGTGAAGGATAATCCCTTTCTTGTTGAGAGAGAGTGTTGAAAAGTCAACAAGAAACATGTGTCTAATTTACTTTTCCCTTAAATAAATTATACATTAAATATTAATCTATTATTTCATTCATAACTGAGTGAGTTGAATTTGTAACAGAATTATAAGTATAGTTAAGTGAGTTAAGATCAGTTGTACTAGTTGTAACTAAACATGCACTAGTGAGAGTTCAGTTAATCAGTGAACTTACATGCAACTGAAGATTCACCACGGTTAACTACATGAATGTCAGATCTAGTGGAGACCCAGTTGAGATAATAGGTGAAAGGGACAGTTTGGCTATCAATTTTGATTTGATCACACATGAAGTGGATATGCTTATGAGCATGTGAAAACTATGCAATTCTATGATCATTGTGAGAATTCAAATTGCAGAGATTGTGCAGAGGAGGCAAGCTGTCTGGACATAGGAATTGGCACATGTATTTGTTGATTTGTGTATGACAGTGTGAGACGATTGTATTGTACTGAGAGCTCTTGGATTAGAGTTTTGTATGAGATTGTTTCACGATTCATGATATACATAATATATGATAGTGGGGTTTTTAGCTTTACGCTTTCTCGGTAAAACTTCTGTGTTATGTGTTCTTGATATTTCACTTTGTGATTGTGGTTGTGATCGTGGTTTAATTTTTTGCAAGAATAATAGTAGAAGTGTTTATGTATTTAACAGTGGTGTATAATTGTTATATCAGGAGAATCGCAGAAAATACTTAATTTGTATTGAAATTTCTACAGATCCAACTAGCATACATCATTGAAAAGTGGTTTTTCTTGTGTCTCGGGAAGGTATTTCACCATTTATAGGTTACTCAATGTTGTCCCTTGGTTATGGAAGATTGTGAAGATTAAGGAAATAAGCGCTAAGTATGAACTACGTGGAAATCACATTGACTAAGATTGGGTCGAAGTGGTTAAAGAAGTAGAAAAGAAGGAGCAAAGTAAGAGAAAGCGAGTCATTGAACAAGAAGACCGAGGAAGGCATATAAACAAACAAGAAGGATCGTGGACAACTCAGCAAGTGGAAAAAGCCACCAATAGATGCTTTGGAACACCTCACATGTAATATCCCTAGGCTGAACCCAATTGTAATGTAAATGAAAATATACTTAAGCTGGTGAGTTGTTTGATATCATTTGTGTATGCACATTTCATGGCATAGTGTGGGCATGTACTGCGCAGTAAAATGAGAAAGTTTTCACAATCTAGGATACCGCGCACAACATATTAAGTGTGCGCGATTGTGAGGCCAACACGACTTTGTGTATATGCTATGTTTAATAGGCTGGTGAGCCATTTATTATAAGATAAGATGCTTATGTTTTGATTAGGCCAGAGAGCCTAGATGTTGAAGGCCAATGCACCTATTTTGTATATGTTTCATAATTAATATAAAATACATCGTTGCACGCAGGACAACCACGATAAAAGAGATGGGGGACTAAACTCCACTAGTTAGGGAAAGGGAGGGGATAAGCTAAGGAAAGGGGCTACAATAGGGAGCTTAAGCGAAAAATGAATATTATATTAATATTTCTTAAATATAAAGTATGGATAATTATTTTATCCTAAGTTCTAAAGTTGGGCACAAGTGGGCCAAAGTATATCCCAACATGACAAGTGTCAATTTGGGGACATGCATACATATTGTTGGGACTTAGTTCATTTCCTATAATCTTTTCCATCACTTTTCCATCATTCAACCATCATTTCAGCCATGACTCCATGACCATTTTTGCAATCAAATAGTCAGTTATCTTTCATGCATTCCTATCACTGTACCTGAACTGGTATCAAGAGCCATATATGTTTGTGTAGCTGTTAGCGTGGGAGTTGGACTGAAGAAGTGGGTTTTTAGGCCTGTGGGATACTGAAGAGTCTAGTTGTCAGGCCCGTGAGAAATTTCTCTCTAGATGAGAGAATTGTTGGGGAATTGATTTTTTGAAGGTGCTAAACTACAGCTGCAAAGCTTTGAGACTTCTTGTCCGACCTATTGTTGAAGCCCTGGAAGGGAAGTGGGGAAGTCGAGGGACTGTTGAGTAGAGAAGGGGAACACTTCTTAGGGTGGGACAGGCATGTGGAGAATGATGGATTTTAGGTTGTCAGTTGAGTGAGCACCTGAGATGGAGTCTTCCCTGCTGTCTATGAGCCTTTAGCCTGGTTAGGAATCCCTTTACCCGGCTGGAGTTTAGTTCTAGCTCGGGGGTGACTCATTGTTGAAAGTGATGAACAGTGTGGTATAAGGCTAGGAGGTTCGTGGACGGTCTACACACAATTGGTGATATTCTTACAAAGATAAGTGTTAACTGTGTGATAAAATTACATGCTGCATTGTTATTTACGTGTTTATTTTATGGGTTCATCTCATGTGTGTTTATAGTTGTCTGGATGTTTATGGCTATTTCTTGTATATGTTGTATGTCTATGTTTACTATTATTTCAATGTGAATTCGTGCATTTACGTAATGTATTTGTCTATTATGTTTTATATATAAAGCTTCCGCAAGAGTGTTGTGTTTATATATGATTTAATTGCTTGCATTTCAAGAAAAAATTATGTGGCATAGTGTTATAACCCTAAATTGCACCACAAATTCTTACCTGGCATCATGCCAACTCATATCCCTTCTTTGCCAAAAAACTACTGAACAACTCTTCTAAAAACTCCATTTTTAAAAAGTAAACTCTAGCAGGCCCACTACAGCCCGCGGGAAAACGCTAGCAGGCCCACTACAACCCGCGTTTGCCTTCAGAATCACAAAAAAACAGAAAGTTTCCGACGGGACAAAAAGCTATGGGTCAGTTAACTAAAACTCCCGGCCATGCATGGCCAAGAGTTCGTCCAAAACCCTAGATCCTTATAGCCTATAAAAGAAGGGGTAGGGGTACTATTTGGAAGAGGAAAAAGATAGCAAAGAAACTCTGCCCAATTGCCGAATTCAATTGTCCCAACCCTTTTGCATTTTATTAAGCCTAGACAGAATTCAAGCAAAGCAGTTGGAGGACAAAGAAGAGGAGGAGCCCAGGATCAGGATCGAGGAATGATGGTGGATCTCTATTATCATTGTAATTTGATTCATCTTGAGATTAATAAAGAGTACTTTTCTCGTCCCAATGCACGAGTCTTATATGTTTTATTTGATTTATGCTTAATCTATAACCCTCTAGTAGAACAATAGCATGCATGCATAGTGTTTTTGTCTTGATTGCAGGATTGTATTTGGAAGGAGCAACAGAAGCAAGGAGATAAAGCACAACGGAGGATCTACACCAACCGTCGATAAAAAGGTTAGTTTGGTTCTATCCTTGTTTGCATGTGAAAAAGGGTTTTAAGTTTGGGGTAGAAGGTTAAAAGTAATTTCTTAAGGGTCATGATCTACATGCAAGTTTAATCCCTAGCTTGTTAGTCTGTAGGGTATAATTTCCCAACAACAGAATTGGCGACTCCACTGGGGAGATTTTACTCTTAGGGTTTCCGGATTCAAGAAAGAGTTTTGGGTAGTTTTAAGGAATACATTTTCTGCCTCTTTGTTTATTTTGTTTTCTGGTAGGTCAAAAGATAGCAGGGAACCTGGTTATCAATACTAGTTTTTTTTTCCTTGACTGTTGCTTGACATTGGTTATCGGGACACACAGAGGTACACGCGGCCTGCAGAAGGCCTTCCCGCATGTAAACCGCACCCTAACCTTCTGTAGCTCGCATTTGAATGCTTGTTGTAGTGGTTTCAGTAGCGTGTAGGACTCAGAAAGCTTGAGAGGCAGTCTCCTCTTCCCTGTTAGAAGTTTACCTTCTCAAGGGGCTTTCTAAATCCTGTCTGGGTCTTGTTGGTTCACTGTCTTGTTTGCAGTCTGCTTTATTGTGTTTGTTATCTTTTGCATTTATTTTCTTTTTATGTTAAAATAGAAGCATTCAAGCCTTTAAGAGACCCTGGTTGTCAGTACCAGAGGCCTTTTTTAGGTCTGGGCTTCCTGTGGTTGTTTTTGTCTTAACTTTTAAACAGACCCACGACCTATTTAAGCTTAGCCCGCGGGTACCCGCGCGCTGTTATAGCTCAGCACGCGTTTGCACACGTGCTGTTTCAGTGACAGTCGCGGGCTTGATTGGTTGCTTTTTAGCCTGGGTGGGGAAGTCATCCCCTCCTGTGGTGAGAAGTGTTCCTCTCAGGGGTTTGAGTCTGAGGCTGCACAGCCAGCAGGTTAGGGCATCTTATCCTTAGCCTGTGTTTTTATTAGTTGATGTTTTGATAGAAAAGACAAAAGAAAAAAAAAAATGCTCTGGTTTTTAGACAAGCGTTAGAATCGGTGCTTTCTTGATTGAATTTGTGTGTCTTTGCTCTGGTTCATTGCGATCTGCGTTTTAAGCCAGAACTTTATTTTGTTTTCTTGGTTTTGTGCTTGTCGTCATTTTCCCTTTATTGCTTCATTTTGCAATTAAATAATTTTTTTTTATCTTTGTCATTTTCTTCTTTGACTGAAGATTGTGTTGTTGCATCAGTAGCTAGGAAGAAGTTGGTTTTCATAAGTTGTGTTGTAGTACATTTAGCGCATAAGTAGCTCGCAGATTGAGTGAAATTCCTTGATGTTTTTCTGCATGAAATCTTAGAAAATTCGAAAAGAAAAGAAGTCTTTCTTGTTGAAAAGTTGTTGGTTTTGCATTTTCTTTAAAAGTTTTGTTTCCAAGCATTTCTTGTTCATTTTTCTTTGATTCTTTACACACCATCAGTTTCACTTTCATACCTTGTGACTTAAAAAATCCCATTAAAAGCAACGCTAATTAAAAACTATTAGACTTTTCATTTGTAGGGTTCACAAACTAGCTCAGGACTAGGGCCTTGGAATAGGTTGGAGAGTAAATTTCTCCAAGGCCACTCAAACCAAACATTAGAGTCTATCAATAGGGAGTGTATAAGTCCAGTTACGGAAAGTTATCCAGGACCCCCCTCTAACACAGGGGATAAACACGAGGTCGCGTAAGGAAAGGTAGCGGAGATAGCCCCTCCAAAGTTGGACCGAGCGTAGGGATTCCATCGTTTGCATTTTCCACGGGGCTTCGTGGGTCTCGAATCCGTTCAAGGTCCTCAGTTGTCTTCCGGACCATTTTCTCTCGATACCCTTGACAGGTTTCGGGCTTGATACCCTGCTCATTTTGGTCTACCTGACTATCGACTGTACCCGCCTGGTGAGTGTTCACGTGCTGGAAAACTAGTTGCCAATATTTTCTAGGGACATACACGGGTGACTGCGGGGGTATACCGTGGTACCTAGGATAGACATCGGGCCATGCTTTGTAGATTATACCCGGAGGGTGCTTCCGTATTCGAGTTTCACTTGCACCGATAAGTTTCTCTAGTGTTGGTTGTTGTAACTGTTCTTCAAAATAGTTAGTGTTTTCTTGTCTTATCTCATAGGGGCTTCTTTTAGTATGTGTTACTGTTTGTTAGTGTAGAATACCTTAGCGTGTCGTGGATCTTCTCACACATTGGAGGATTCAGAGCTCCGTCGGTCACGAAGGCTTCTGGGCCTGCGCCCGTTATACTGGAGCCACCCTCGCCACCATTGAGGTGAAAGCTAGACCAACAAGGGTCTTTCGAAGCAACCGGGGCTTTTGAGCCCGAACAACTCCCAGAGGAATCAACCGCCAATATTGGCATGGTTGAAACCCCAACCACTGATACTTGGCCGGACGTTATTGTGCCAATTCAATTTTACGAACGCCTATCAGTGCCTAACCCAGTCATGGAACCAAACGCTATTACTTCAACTGGGAATTCTTCCATTCCTATCACTGTTGCTACCATAGGAGAAGATTCTCCTAACTTTCCTTTGTCAGCGGTTCGGACCACCATGGCCCCGGCTGCAACTTCATCGCAAAGTGGACCGACCCCATCTGTCGTGGTGGCCACAAATCCATTCACCTCTAGTGCGACAGGTGCTCCGTTTTCATACGGTATGCCTAGTTCAGGAACAAGTCCTGTACTCACTCACTCCACTTTACAGACTTTGGGTCTGGTGGTAGGGAGCTCTAACACTCCTCTGCAAGGTCAACTTGGGGGAATTCCTGTCCCTTTCAATGCTTTTCCTCATGCTGGAGGTCATATTCCTCCTTTGTCCCCATCGCTCGGTGGTCCGCATTAGCTAACCGTCGGGCAGCCTGCACACACAAGTTCACTTGGAGCCGGGAGTCAAGGACCACCTGCGCAAACTCAACCGGTAGGTTCATCACCGTTTGTTTGGAACGAGACGTTTGGTAACAACACGTTCACACCCACTGCTTTCCCATCTGGGGGCACTCCCATATTTGGACAGTCCACTCCGACACAGGGTACTATTCCTGCGTAGGGGGCACATATACCAGGACCTTCGAACTCACAAGGATCCGTTCCCTCTGCTGGAATTCCATTCTAGGGTAATTCTTTCCACAGTCAATGGAACCTCGGACAGACTGCTATGCCTCTCCCAACAGGACTGGCATGGGGTAATCCGTCCCAAAGTCCGCCAAACGTGATGAATGCCCAACATCCTATGTCCTTTATGGGGAATCAACCAATGATGTCCCCACAGATGCAAAACCCTTACGCTAGTCAGGGCCATGGTTTCTACCAGAACCCGGGCCAGCAGCCGAATGTTTCCTGGCAACCTAGTGCCAGTCAAACTCCAGGACCCCTTTTTCCAGGCTATCAGCAGCAACCTAAACTACCCTTCTTGGCGACGTTACAGTTGCTAGATTTGACATGGTTGTTAAATGATCCTATCTGTCACGATCCACATTGGCCTCCTATGCCAACGAAGTTTCCTTCGGACATTCCAAAGTTCAAGGCTAAGCCTAACGAAGATCCAGGGGATCACGTGACTACTTTCCCCCTTTGGTGTTCATCTAACTCACTGAAAGATGACTCCGTCCAGTTGCGATTGTTTCAACACACTCTCATTGGGAGTGCCACAAAATGGTACATAGAGCTTGATCGTTCACGATACTCTTCTTTTGGCGAACTGGCGATGGCCTTCCTTAACCATTTCCAGTCACCTGTGAGATACGACGCCGGCACAGAGTTGCTAGCCAATTTCGAGTAGACGACAACAGACCATATCTCAGATCATATTCGAGAGTGGCGACGCCGAAAGAGTCTTATCAAAGTACCCGTCCCACCAGCATTCCTTCTTGAGTGGTTCCTTAAGTCTTTAGTTCCGCAGTTATCCAAAGACGTCGCGACTTCAGGGGTTTTCTCCGAGGAAGATGCCATCATGAGAGCTCAACAGTTTGAGCTTATCTATTCTCAGTTTGGTTTACTATACAACATCCTACCGGATGCACCATGGTCAATACTGGATAAGACCAGACAGAAAGCCGGACCACATGCCGATGGTATCGTTGGTTCGATACAAACCAAGCCCGCTGAGCAATTGACAAAACAATTGCAACAGTTATCTATACAACACTCAGCGGCCAACCAAACTACTGCTTTGGCTGCTCCTCCTACCCAAACGTCGGAAGTACACTCCGTGCAGACGACTAACCCAAAGTCCAACCAGCAGCCTGAAGGGAAGAAAAAACAACACAAAAAGAGTAAGGGGGATAAAAAACCAACTGATAATGATGGCGAGGGAACCACAGAAAAGAGGAAGGCGAGGTATCCATGCAACTTATGTGCGGAAGACCACCCAACCCATCTATGTCCTCGACTTGCAAAGGCCCAGAAGTTTGTCACACAACAACAGCAAGCCATGTTGACTAATCCCTTTCAGCATGGGAAAAATTTAACTCAAGCCTCTACAAGTGCCGAAGGGGGCAGCCAAGAAACTTTCCCTCCCCCAAACAATTCCTCTTCCACGAACGTATACATGGTTAAAAGTGACGCTTTAATCACGACTAGAGCACACGACTATAGTAAACCAAGCGCCTCTGAGAAGAGCAAAGAGGCGGAGATCCCATCTCTTCCTCTCCAGATCAAGAAGACGTTGGGTGAAACAATGACGCGCATTCCAAAAGGTGCGTTTAAGTGAGCTTCTCACAACCCAAACGCAAGGGCCACCCAGAATTATTCTGTGGTGGAAGATTTATCCCAAACCCCTTATGCTATGTCCGCTTTGGAAGTCCTCCAAAGTTGCCCTGCTCAGAGAAAATCCTTGTTGACTGCTTTAGGCTCTATTGAGACTTGTAACCCGGGTAAATCATGTTAGATACGACTGACTTGAAACCTCGTCTGCCTTACCACGTCATGTTTCAGATAGTAGTGGCTCATCCCACGAAAACTTTTACACGGAATATCTTCTGCACGGTGGTTGACGAGGGCGCTTCGACTTGTGTTATGTCGTTAGCATGCTGGAAAGCCATTGGTCAACCTAAGTTGTCTCTGTCACCTACTCTCCTCACTGCGTTCGATGGTCGTTCTTTTCGACCGCATGGCATCATTCCTTCTTTCCCTGTGCAGTTGGGGGGGAAGACCGTGTGCATTGAAGTAGAGGTAGTTGATGCCCCCATCGACTACAATCTATTGTTAGGTCGTAGTTGGACTTATGCAATGCAAGCAGTGGTCGCTACCATCTTCCGAGTCTTATTGTTTCCACATGAAGGCCGGATAGTGACCATTGATCAGTTTTCCTTCTCTCGACCTGACCCAGCCTTGGGGGCATCCACGGTTCCCATGATAGATAATCCTCAAGTCGGTTTCATTAACATAAGAGTTGGTTTGTGTCAATCTTTGATGGGTACTTTCGATTACCCACCTCCTCATGGTGATGTCAAGTTTATATCAACTCACCACAAGGCTGAAATTTTCCATGTTTCGTCGTTTCGCACGACTTGCTTTCAGGATCCATGGAATATTCCTTCCCCATTAGCCACGATGGATGAGACAGGGCACGCTGGCATGTCCATGCCCTTGTCGGCTGCTGAAGTAGCGTACTCTATAGTCCAGTAAGCTTCAACTACTCCCCATCCGAATCCTGCACAAGAGTTGGATCCACTTCCGGAGCCTATCTGGGCTCAGGGTTCTCTTGCTACCACCGATTCGTTGGACTTAGTCTTGCCTTCTGATGAAGCTGTAATCGAAGCAATGACTAGTCCGGACAGACCTTGGGAAGATATTCATCACAGATCATATTTCCTCCCAGAGTTACACCGAATCGAGGTAGAAGAATTCACTATCACCATGACGGGAGATCAGCCATGTCCCATTAACCTCTTAGCTACACAGGAAATTTATGCTGAGGGAAATATGGAAACTATCGCTGCCACTATACCTATCAATATATCCAGAACCCCTGGCATCATAGACAATGTTTTTGTCGGAGCATACAGCTCCCCCGAGGAGATGCCAGGCATCAACCCACAAAGAGTCGATCATGGGCTACCTTTGTTGTTTTGCAAGCTCGCTTTGAGACCCAAAAGAAACATCCGGCGAGACTAAATTTATGCTTTTCGATCTCGTTCAGATTAACTGAGAAAAGTAACCATTATGGAATCTTATTTAAGCCCTTTTCAGACTCCTTAAAGATGAAAAGATTGTCGAGTGACCTTGTTTCTTCACACTCGTCAAATTGGTCCAGAAGAACATTCCTTAAACGGGTCTCCTTTTAAGCCCTTTTTCAGACCCTCTAAACATGAAAAGATTGTCGAGCGATATTGTGACCCTTCACACTCGTTAAACTGAAATTTGAAGTCACGTCTGTCCGACGGTCGTTTACCCCTTTTTCGGTTCGGATGGTCAACTGTACGAACAAAGGAATACTCTATTGAATGTCCATTCTTTAGAAGAGTATCCTCAGGTATAATTTTATTCCTTTTTCGGGCCTGAGGGACTAAATCTACGAAAAAGAAACCCCCCCGGAGTCCATAGTTAAGCTCTTTTCAGACTCCCTAAAATTGAAAAGATTGTCGAGTGACCTTATTCTTTCACGCTCGTTAAAACGGTCCATAAGAACATTCCTGACGGAGTCCATAGTTAAGCTTTTTTCAGACTCCTTAAAATTGAAAAAATATCCGAGTGATCTTGTCTTTGTCACACTCGTCAAAATGGTTTTGAATTGACGTCTAATCGGTGCTAGTTTATCCCTTTTTCGAACCGACTAGACTATTGACAAAAAAGGTACCCCATTGGAGTTTCCTTTTATGCTTTTTCAGACTCTCTAAATATGAAAAATCACTGAGCTTCCCTTCTTTGGGCTCTTTAAACTTACATCGAAGGACGTTACCATTGTGTCTTCTATCAACCGCATTTGCATCCTTTACCCTTCAGCCTAGTAACCGTTTTCCTTTGCGTCTTAACACCTTTGGCCACTAGAGGATTTTTCCCGAGTATCATTTCCTTAGAACATCAGTCTTGTCCTTATGCCTTGAACTTGTATGTTTGTTGTACTCGTTCCTCCATTGTAACGTAATATTCCTTTATTCTTTTTTCCAAATCATCAAAAAGAACAAAAAAA
>ML779334.1:869922-894749 GCA_009831015.1 Picea engelmannii
AGTGGTTTTATGGATGTCTTCACCCTTGATTCAGACTTGATGGTATCCCGACCTCAAGTCAATCTTTGAGAAAATAGACGCACCTCCCAACTGATCGAATAGATCATCGATCCTGGGCAAGGGGTACTTGTTCTTTATGGTTAATTTATTAATTTGTTTGTAATCTATGCACAATATAAGGGTGCCATCCTTATTTTTCACAAACAGGACTGGTGCTCCCCATGGGGACACGCTGGGTCAAATATAACCCTTATCCATAATTTCTTTCAATTGCAATTTGAGTTCAACTAACTCATGTGTGCTCATCCGGTAGGGTGTCCTAGACACCAGCACCTCTCTTGGTGCAAGCTCTTTCGAGAAGTCAATGTCTCTTCTCGAAGGTAGACCCGGTACCTCTTTCGAAAACACATCTTTGTATTCTCTCAGGATAGGGTGATCCTCAGGGCTTGGTTTAGCACCTTCAATTGTTTTTAACACCTGTATTTCATACAGGGGACATCCTTTTCAGTAATACTTTCTCATTTGCGGGGCTGATATTTGTCTCACAGAGACCGGTTTTTGGATCCCTTGAAGGGTTATCCTTTTTCCTTCTTTTCTCACACATTCTAAGGTTTTATGGTAATAGTCCAATTTGGCTTTATGGGTGGCCAACCAGTCCATACCAATCAACAGGTCGTATGATCCCAGGGGTAATACATTAAGGGTTGCTTGGGTGGGGAATTCACCCAACATTAATTGGCAGGCTGGTATGACCTCTACTACCTTTCTTTTGGTGCCAGTGGCTAACTGCACCAACCATGGCTTAGTTTTATTTCGTGGATGTAGCTTACACTTATCAAAAAATTTAGGGGCTATATAACTCAAATTTGAACCAGGGTCAATCAAAATAGACACCAGATGGTTGAAAATCATACCTTCTATTTCCACTACTGAAGCTTGGTGGTCAGCTTGGTTATTATCCAAGGCTGCATAAATCTGCGGCACACTCCTTGCCACATCATTGACTGTGGTAGCTTCCTAAATGTTGTAAACTTTCTGACTGTTTTGTTGTTGGTGTGGACAGTCTCTCAGGAGATGCTCTTCTCCGCAACCCCAACATTTCAGAGGTTATTTCTTTGGGTTATTAGTCTTTACTGGTATAGGTCCAGAAGTTTTATTTTCGTCCACCGAGGGAAAGTTCTGCTGGAGTACACTTCGGGATGGATAGTTCATTCTGGGGTTCTTCTTGTATTTTTTAAATCCTGAGGATTTAATCCCCTTTTTTTGAAATCTTGAACCACTCTTCTGTTTCCAGTCTCCACGAGACTCTGCTCGATATCCATATTGTTCATGACAATATGTTGCCTTTCGTACAGTGTCTTCTAAGGTCTTTGGCTCGTCAAATTCGATTCGGTTCTGGTATTCCTTGGGTAACCCACTGATGAAGCATTGCGCCTTCGCCTTCTCTTCTTTGATGTAGGGTACATATCTCAATAAGTCGAGGAATTTGTTGACATATTCCTCTATAGTGAGTTGCCCCAACTTGAGTTCATAAAACTCTTTAGCCTTCTCATTGAAATATCTTTCCGACAAATACTTCTTCCGGAAGTACTTCTCAAACCGTTTCCAAGACAGGTCCTCCTCGTGGAACCCTTTCATATTCTTAAGATCTTCCCACCAGATGGAAGCCTTTCCATTCAGATTGAAAGTGGCCACTCGGGCCTTCAAATTCTCTGAAAAATCATGGACTCTGAAATATTTCTTCAGTCCACGTAGCTAGGCCTTGGCTTTCTCTCCCTTCTTTATCTTACCGTCGAAGGAGGGAGGTTTGGCTTTTCTGAATTCCTCAAATTTATGACTCTTGTAAGTATTTTTCTTCTTCCGTTTTCTTCGAGAATAGGAACTAGTCCTGCTACTGGAAGAGCCTTCTGAATCGCCAACTTCCTTCTCTGTGGAATCGTTTGGCACTGGTCCTTTACCTTTGGGGTGGACCTTTCTTTATGTGCTTCTCTCAGTATGTCCACCGACACGACCATGATTCTGCATCTCAGGTTCCTGTTGCATTTGTCGCTATAGGTCGGATAAGCTCTGCAGTAAAACTGCATTAATTTCGGTTTTCTTTTCTTGTTCTTTCATCATCCTTTCATTGTCGGCCTTGCATCCTTGCAATTCAACCATGAGACTCCTCACAGTCTCAGCTAGGTCTAAAGGGGATCCTATTGCTCTTATTTCGTCAGACTCTTCGTCTCTATTGTGGGAGCCTTCTCCCACCTCTTAGTGAGTCACCATACTCTGTGTCTATAGATTCCCATGGATGATTGTCTGCTTGAGTGAAAAGACAAACACTGTTTATTAGTCAAGAGTTAAATACATTTTTATAATTTGCACATAATTTATAACTCTTTCACATGCATACACAGTCGGGTTCTCATTTCCAAGTTTTAATCCTAGACAAGAGAGTTACGTTAGGGGTTACTCTTCATAGGAGTACTTCGAACGAAGCTTATGCGCAACTCGTGCATGAGCCCAATCACATCGAGTGTTGTAACCATGCTCTGATACCACTTTGTCACACACCCACTACGCAAATCAAACTTTTTTGTTGATTTCTCAACAATCAGAATCCCCGAAGTCCTACGGGGCTTAGCACAGGCTAGCTCTTTCCTTTTTCCACCTCCATATGATTGTAGTTCACGACCATGGACCAAATCAGCATGGTGTCTTTTCGCACTCCTTGACTCAGTGCTACCGGAACGTCGAGTCACTCGACTCTGCAAACCCCGAAGCTTGAAAAAATGAAACGCCAAACCCCGACGGGGCTAGTGAGGGGAAAGTTTCCCTCTTGGGGTCTTGTCTACATGACCCTATATGGTGTCCATGCACTTAATCCAACCAAGAGCTTATCGTCTTTTCACGATTCGGGGAATCGCTATACATGACTTCTACCTTTCCCCATTCAAATCCCCGAAACTTCCGAGGTCTCCAAGGTTTCCCCCCAAAGGGAGATCAACGACCGTAAGCCTCTCCCGATCCTACGGTATGAATCCTTTTGGGGTTTCGGTACTCAATAGTTCGAAGTGCAACGAATCCAAGACTCTTCGTCATTCAAATCTCTGAATTTTGATATGGGAAGTGATGCAGTCGCACTCCCAAGCACGTCCGCTCATAGGATCGTTCAATCAGTTCATGAGCCGAAGTGGCTCATTGGATTCCCTCCTTGAATCTCTATCAAAACCTGATCCCCAAGTCCTTCATTTCCTATCACGGCCTTTTCATACGACTGCTACTCTTTTCACAACGGGAAATGCATATACTTTCGGGTTTCGGGGTTTCGTGATCCCTGATGTCAAGAGTTCCCTGTTCTCTTGAATCCCCGATTTCCAATGAGCTAACTCACCGATATGGTCCCTTACGTGTTATCCCTCCTAGCTAAACTCCTGACCCACGTGACCACTATCTCACAAGACCACAGCCTTATCTCCTGTTGGGTTTTCGGACTTTCCAATGCTGAAATGTACTCGTCCTCAGGATTCACGATCCATCGAATCTCGATATGCCGATATGATGACAGTTGGCCCTACAATGGACGCTTTTCACTTGGTTAGGATTCCAGGCTTCACAAATTCCGAAGTGTATGGACTTCTTGTCCACAGGATTCCTGATTTTCCCGATGGATAACTTTCCTTTCGGGACTCTCCCCGAATGCTCCTATTGTCACCATGTGTCCTCCTAAGATGGACGGTCTTGATCGCTTCTCGCGATTTCAGAGTTTTCGCTACTGAAATACTCCGACATATTATCCCTTCGATCTCCAAAATATCGATGGGCTCCTGATCTTGCCCACGTGTCCTCCTATGACGGACGGCTCAGATTGATTCCAGAATTTTCACTATGAAAATTTTCAACCTCATGTCATCGTGACTCCCGATTTCACGAATGTCGATATCCCGATGGCCACACCTCTCATCGGGACTTTCAACCTCCTGTTCATGAGGGATTAACCCTCATGCATCTCTTAACAGATCCAACGACTATCGGTTTGTTCTAGCTAAGATCTAACGGCTAAGATCTATCCCGCGTTGCGCACTCTCCCACTACTTCATGGATGTGGAAAAATCAACGGTCTAGATGTTCTCATGGACCTTGGGGGTCTACGATCTTGATTTCCTCGCTATTCACAAGGATAGACGAAAAGGGGAAAGGTATGCAACGCCCTTGTTTTCTTTCGTCAATCTAACGCTGCTACTTTGGGATTTTTAAGAGGGTCATTCCTCCTCGTGCAGGGTTGTTAAGACTTGCACATTCAAGTCCTTTTTTCCAGGTTCTTGGTAAACCTTTCCAAGGAGGGAATCTTTGTGAAGAGATCTATTCCAGGGCATTCCAGGAGATAGATAAGGGGAAACAAATTCCCGAGAACGGATTGGAAATCTGACTTGGTTCAACTTATGCATAATTAAATTCATTTATCAACATAAGCCATGCGTGGTTTTTCTATTATAAGCATATACAACTACTAGTACTGATCAAAATACCACACAGACATTCTTATAATGAAAACATTCATAGTTTCACAGCTTATGAGCATAATTATCAAAATACATATATTTCAAGGAGCCAGAGGCAAAACACTTATCAGAAATAACACCAGAAGTGAGTGCAACTGCTGAGAGGGGTGATCATTTCCACCCAACCGTAGGCTTAGCGACTCCTAGCGGATTTACCACTAGCCACCCCCGAGCTGAGACCACGATGCTGTGAGACTACGTCTCCATTTGCCAGTGACCAGGAGAGAAGGTTGCAATCCTTCCTCTTTTCTATCACTCACACTGCATAATGCCTGTGTTCTCCCCTCGCGTCTTCTCCAAATCGCTTCTACCCCATGCCGTATCCTCTTGCGAGGTTGCGTGTGGTGCCATTACCCTCACGTTGATCAGGCCTAATGGCTCTATGGATGGGAGGTTCATCTCCCATCCCTCATTAAACCATCTACTTACCAGCCTGCGATACATTTAATTCAGGGCCAGCAAGCCACTTTTGGTTCTCTGGGCCAGTGGAGTCCAAATACGGTATTAATTCTCAGTGGAAGTTAATGACACCTTTCCATGTGCCTTCCTCCACCATCGTGGTCTCTTTTTTCTGCACATCCCCTCTCATCAGTCCTACAATATAAATTCATAATGTTATTCACATTTATTGACCTTTTCCACAAGGTCCATTTACATCACATATTCACATTTATGAGTTTTCCACAGTTATTGGCGAGTCCAGTTATTTTTTTACAAACTGGGGGAAACAGGGTGTTACACTCTAGCAAAGACTACAAACAAATCAGGGGTCAGAAGAACTGCAGAGAAGAAACTAGAGTTTGATTTGAGGAAATAAAAGTAGATATTGGAAGAGGAAAGAAGAGAATTTGGAGGAGATCAAGTTTTTTCATCAAAGGCACAACCATAAGTGAGGGAATGTGGGATGCCTCTGGCATTTGATCATTTTGCATCACCAGGAGAAGGAAAAGAGGTAAGCAATCTTGTTGGTTTCTTGTATACGTTCATTGATTTTATTAGGGATGAAAGAAGCATACAGAAACTACAACACTTGATCCGACAGTATGAACCAGGGAAGGTAGACCCTCTATTGAATAGAAAAGTACATCAAGTATCCAAAAAGAGAAGGATAAATAAGGAACTACACCTTAATGCTCAGATTTTAGATTATGATATAGATTATGTGGTCCTCGAATTAGGATCAAAATTCAATGTTATGATGAAGCAGACCTGGGCACTGATGGGAAAACCTAAGTTAATTTATCCCCCTATAAGTGTTAGGATGGATAATCAGCAGGAAGTAAGCCCTTTTGGGAGACTATACCATGTCCTTGTCGATATCGACAGGGTAAGAACATTTGTGAACTTCGAGGTGATTAAGATAGTTGATGATAGTTGTCCTTATCCTGCATTGTTAGGAATTGATTGGGCTTTCAACAATTCCATTGTTGTTGGATTAAAGAAAATAAAAATGGCGTTTGAAGGTGATGGACTTAGAGTCATTGCACCTCTAGATCCTGATGAAGGTCGAAGATACACAGAACCCATAAGAGAATAATACCACTCATATGAGCTAGAGAATATATATAAATTGACAGCGAGACAGTAGGATTACATTAACCCTACAACATATGGGAATTTAAGCTGGCGAGGTGACAGTGCATGCTCATCAAACTCAGAAGAAGCATTGGAGAATTGGCAGAACAAAATGTATGAATTCTCGGCGTGGAGGTGTGCTAGATTGACCAGGGAAGTTCATTGGATTTCCACATAAGTAAGCAATCTGCCCACATTTGATGGTTTAAATAATTTAGAAACATTCTTATCACATTTTGAAGAAATTGTACCAATACAACAAAGATCGTTGGCACTAGATGAGGCTTTGAAATAAACTCCAACAAGATAGTGGGGGACAAATAAAAATAACATCGCAGATTGGATGCAATGTCGCACTTTGATGGAAGTGTGCTTTTCAGAACAAGTAGAAGGATGAGAAGTTTGATACACATGTAAAAGATGTCTAAAGGAATGTGTGCGAAGTTGTGAGGAGGCATGAAGAAGCATTCCTCAATAACAGTGGGTGCATAAGTTCATCAACAATCTAGACACAATGCCTATCAATAGGTATCTTCAAGCATAAATGCACCTCACCACTTCAGATTAGTACGGTATGAATCAAAAATTTGTAGCTACATTTTCATTTGAAATACAGTACCCTTCAGTAGATCAATCTCTACAAGTTGTAAGACATAAATCCTTTAAGGAGGCACCTAACCTCCCTATTGAGCAAGAAGAGGATGAATGGAATGAACCTCTTCAGAAATTGCAAGGATGTTACAATATAAATGTTGATAAATATGATGATCCTAGGAATGTGAACATCAGAGAAACAAAAGGACAAAGAGATGTAGAAGGACCGAGATTCAAACTACCTTTCATTAGGCAACCAATAAAAATCAAGAAATTTAATATTGGAACAGAGCGAGCACCTAATATTGCTAATGTTGGAGATTACTGGGATGATTCCACCATTGATAAGATCACATAACTACTGCATGAATATCAGGACTTGTTCCCAACCAATTTCACTGATATGAAGGGAATTTAAAGGACCCATGGGAGAGATGAAGATTCCCTTGAAACCAGATGCTAGGACAATTAAGAAGAGACCCTATAGATTGAATCCCAAATATAAGCAGAAAATGAAGATTGAACTAGATAGGATGTTGGAAGCACGAATCATAGAACTTGTGGAAGAGTTAGAATGGATTAGCCCTATGGTGGTACAAGATAAGAAGACAGGAGAGATTAGGATCTGTGTAGATATCGGGAAGTTGAATGATGCATGTTTGCATGACCCATTCCCTACACCGTTTATAGACGAAGTGTTAGATAATGTAGAAGGTCAGGAAGTTTACTCCTTCACAGATAGATTTCCAGGTTATCACCAGATCAAGATTTCCAAGGAAGATTGCCACAAGACCACATTTGCAACAGAATGGGATCCTACTAGTACAAAGTGATGCCTTTTGGATTGAAGAATGCACTAGCCATATTTTCTAGGGTGGTGGTCAAAGCATTCAAGGATTTTTTACATAAAGTTTTGGAAGCATATTTTGATGATTGGACTTTTTTAGCTTATTACAAAACCATATTGAATGTTTAAGACTAATGTTGGATAAGTGCAGGAAATGTCAAATTTCCTTGAACCTGAAGAAGTGCATCTTATTTTCACCCTTTGGAGTGTTGCTAGGGCATATTGTGTGTAAGCAGGGGTTGGTGGTAGATCCATCCAAGATTTCCATTATTGTTTATCTACCCCCCCCTACTTTAGTCAGACAGTTGCGCACTGTGTAGGGACATATTAGATACTACATAAAGTTCATTAAGGGTTATGCATAGATTACAACACCTATGGAGAATTTATTAAAGAAAGATTGTCAGTTTCGATGGACAGAAGAATGCCAACAGAACTTCTACACACTGAAACAAAAAATGGTTACTGCACCTATTCTAGTTTTCCCAGATTGGAGCAAGGAATTTCATGTGCATGTCGATGCTTCATCTATTGCAATAGGAGCAGTGTTAGCACAACTAGGAGAAGGAGATATTGACCATCCATTATATTTTTCTAGAAGGAATATATCTATAGCTGAGACAAACTACACTACCACTGAGAGAGAAGGATTAGCCATGGTGTACGCGCTGCAAACGTTTCGACACTACTTGTTGGGAGGAAATTTTAAGATGCTCGTTGATCACTCTGCATTGAAATACCTAGTCAACAAGCTAGTGTTGGGGGAAATGATATGCATATGGTTACTACTATTCTAGGAATATGATTTTGAAATAGTGGTCAAGCCAGGGAAAATGAACAAGGGACCTGACCACTTGTCTAGGTTGGAGCATGGAGAGGAACCTACTAGTTTGGAAGATACACTACCATATGCACAGTTGTTGGCCATAAAAAAGCTTGATGATCACTTCATTGAGATATTCTAGTTCCTATCAACAGGACTGGCATCTCGCGAATATACAATCATTCATAAAAAACAGCTGGTAGTTTGTGCTACCTATTTTTCACTTATAGCTGGACAGTTATACAAGATGGGACCTGATGAGATCTTGAGGAGATGTGTTATGGAGGCATAAATACCATTGATTATAGTCGAATCACATGAAGGCATCGTAGGAGGACACTACACAGGAAACAAAACAACACAAAAGGTTCTTAGAGATGGCCTCTGTTGGCCTACTTTACATAAATATGCTAAGGAATATTATAAAGCCTGTTATCTATGCCAGAGAGCTGGGAAACCTTCCATAAGATATGAGATGCCTTTAGAACTGCAGCTGACCTTACAGGAACATGAGAAATGGGCCATTGATTTCATGGGACCTATTAACCCACCAAGAAAGCACACAAGAGCTAGATACATCATCACTGCAACAGAGTATTTGACCATATGGGTAGACGCAAGATTAGTGAAGGACTGTAGTGCAACTACAACTACGTGATTTATATTTGATGATATCATAACCAAGTTTGGATACCCAAAGAACCCGATGAGCGATTAAGGTACAAATTTTATTAATAAGACTATTGAAGCCTTGACTCGGGAATTTGAAGTTCATCACTAGAAGAGAACTCCCTACCACCCATAGGCAAATGGTATAGTTGAAGATTTCAACAAGATCTTGGAGACAACACTAATGAATATTTGCAGTGTGAACAGGGATGACTGGGATTTGAGAGTACCAACAGTGTTATGGGCCTATAGAACTACTTGTAAGAAGCTGACAATACAAACTCCCTTTAAGTTGGTTTATGGTCTAGAAGTAGTAGTACCTATGGAATATTTAGTTCCTAGCCCGAGAATTGTAGCCTTCATAGATATGGATGAAACTGGTGTTGTTCAAGAGAGGTTTGCGAAGTTGGTAGAACTATAAGAAGACTTATTTATTACAAGATTTCATCAACAGGTATAGAAGGAACGAGAAAAGGCTTACCATGACAGACACATCAGGAAGAAATCCTTTAAGCAAGGAGATCTAGTATTGGTATATGACAACAAGTTCATGAAGCATCCAGGGAAGTTCAGAACACATCGGCTTGGGCCATTTGAGGTCGCATATGTTATAGAAGGAGGACCTTTTTAGTTGAAGAGACTGAATGGAGAGTGGAAGGAATGTTTAGTGAATGGGAGTCGGTTGAAATTGTACTATGACAACCAGTTTCCTCACATCTCTCCGTAAAATCAGAAGGAGACGGTTCTAGGTACCAGATGTAGTTGAAACTGGGTACCAGACACAGAAAAGATAGTCTGCATAGGGAATAAAAGGACAGAGTAGAAAGAAAAGGCTTCCCCACGCAGTATGAAGTCCAAGTGAAATAGAAGGGTCAGACCTGAAGTGCCTCAGGACGATTCACATGTGAGTGTTGGGGGCATGTTGGCCCTTGGTTATGGAATATTGTGAAGATTAAGGAAAGAAGCGTGAAGTACGAACTGTGCGGAAATAACGTTGACTGAGATTGGGTCAAATTGGTTAAAGAAGGAGAAAAGAAGGAGAAAAGTAAGAGAAAGTGAGTCATTGAGCGAGAAGACCGAGGAAGACAGATCAACAAGGAAGAGGGATTGTGGACAACTCAGCAACTGGAAAAAGATACCAATAGATGCTTTGGAGAACCTCACGAGAAAGAAGGACACGCAGGCTGGTGAAGCTATGAAACCATGGTTCAAGTTGACCTAGGGTTTTAGATACCTAGGTTTTTATCATTTTAGGGTTTTGACACCTAGGTTCCAGCCTAAGGTTGTCCGAGAGTCATTGTAATGTATAAATAAAGGTCAAAAGGAACTAGGTTGGGTTAGAGAATGCAATGATAAATTACTGTTGTTGAGAGAGAGAAGTATTATGTCAAGAGAGAGTTTATGTTGTAAGATATTCATCTAGGTGTGAAGATCAACCCTAAAACTGGGTGCACAGGGAGGGGAGAGAAAGAGAGAAAGCAAGAGAGAGATCTACAAGCTAAGAGAACAGATAGAACTATATGTTTTCCTATAATATCAAGAAACACAGTTTTGTGGACATAGCCATAGGGAGGGGGTGAACCACGTAAATATTGTTGTGATGTTTGATTGATGATGTGTTTGTGTGCTTTCTATTACTCTGTTATTTCATCATTGCATTAGATATGAGATATAACTGTGTGAAGTAGGGTTGAGTTGGTAAACGATATCTAGATGTTGTGTATTATTATGTTGAATCCACTTTTAATTTCCTCTGGTTGTAGACACTTATGTACGGAAACCCCCTATTTCTACTTTGGGTGAGACTGCATCTGCTTCACAGGTGTTGCCGAAAGGGCCATTAGTTAGGGCTTGTTGGTGCATTGTTAGAGATGAACCCTGGGCCTACCCCTGGGCCAACACTCAACATACATGGTAACCCTTGGACCTTCCCAAGACTTCATTCCAGAAATTTCACTCCACTTAGACTTGACCTATAGGGGCTCGACTTCCATTTATCTCCATCTCCATCCTAATCCCCCTAGGTTCACTAGGATCACCTCCCTAGAGTGACCTAGTCACCCTTGAAGTGTGGGGCCTACATCGAGGTGACATTGGGTGTAGGATTACCAAGTTGTATCACTTTATTTTTGGTTGTGTTTGTCTTTTCCCAACCTACAACTTGCACTATAACATTTTTGGCTTTGTTGTCGGGGAAGATTTTGAATATTCTTCGTAATCTAACGACATTTTGGTAAGCTATCCCAAAGCCTTTCCCTTAGCATACTTGAAGACTCCACCCAAGGAACATTCCTTTTCCACCTTTATTGATGAGTTGATTTTGAAACTCATCTGGATACTGCACCTTCTCAGGATCCTTCTTTCCCCAAACCTTTTCCCCCTAGGATGTTCAATCCTTCTATGTTTTATGAAAGAAGGCCTCCCTTCAAGTCTCACATTGATAAAAACCTTTTTCATAATACCCTTCCTCTTGTTCCAATGGCTCATCCTTGGGAAAGGGACCTCCACAAACACCTTAACATGGACAATATCCAAGGTTACCCTAACAAAATGCCAACAGAAGTAAACAAGTGGTTTCCAAAGTTCCAAGGAAACAATGTGATAACTGCCAAAGACCACATTTATGTCATGGAGTGGGATATGGACAATGAAGGTATTGATCATGAAGATGTGCCCACAAGACTTTTCACTTCATAATTGACTAAAGAAGCCCTTTATTGGTTCAAAGGACTCCCTTATAATCATATCATGACCTATGATGATTTTCCCACCTTATTCAAGAGAAGATGGTCAATAAAATAAGATGGTGGGACACTTGGGACTCAGTTCAATCAAATAAACAAAAAGGAGAATGAAACGGAAAAGGAATACATTTCAAGATTTGATAGGTTGTACAATCAAATTCCAATAGATTATCGTCCTACAACATCATTAGTTCATCTCCTTTACATGGATGTCTTTGAAGAAAAATTATGATACATTCTTAAAGATAAAAATCCCACATCATTCGTAGAGGCTAAAGAGTTCAGTATCGACATTGAAGAAAATCTCCTTGATTAAAAAATAGAACATTTTCAGTGCCCTCGTAACAAGACAAAATCAAGGATGAAGGTTTACAACATTAGTGTTCCTGATCCGATTTATCTCCTGACTTAGAAGATAGACGAAATGAATACTAAGTTTGTTTAGGTGTAGAATCATCTTATGAACCGTATGACTATAGTGGAAAGAAATCAATCTTCTCCTAGACCTCAGTTTTCCAGACAACAGAGAGATGCCACCGGTTGGAAACCAAGACCTCAATAAGAGGCAAATGCCCCAAATAATTTGAAACCTATTGGGACAGTTGATATAGAATATTGGTGTCTCCCATGCCAAGAGCCCCACATGAAATATGAATGCCCCCCGACAAGATGAATATTATCCCGACAATATAAAATTCATGATTTTCATTCTCAACTATGAACATGTCACTCAAGAATAGATCAATGAAGCCAAAATAATAGGATAAAGAGAGGGGAGACTCTGGGCCTTAAGTAAATTGACATATGATCAGAAGAAGGAATTAAGGAGGAGGGAAATTATAACCTATAGAATAAAAAATTCTTCAGCCCCTCCATCATATCCTAATACTCCTCTTCCATCAATAGAAAAGGTGGCTCCACCACCTCCATCGTCAGTATGTGTGTTTCTTCCTAAGACAACTCCTACATATGACATTCAGTTGAATATAGATGTTGCAAACATGTTTGGAAAACTAAATATGACAGTCCCAGTGACAGAGATGTGTAAGATCCCTTCTGTAAAGAGGGAAATTTTGAACATATTGCAAGTGTTAGCCAAGAAGGAGGATCCTCCCATCATGTTAAACAATATATATCTCGATCGACCAAGGGACAAGAACCCTCATTTATGTCTTTCATTAGGTGTGAATGACCTCTGTTCGAACAATTGCATGCATGATTCAGGGGACTCAACAAATGTCATATCATTAAAGATAATGAAACAAATTGGTTTGAAGACAACCCAACCTTATGGAAATGTATGTTGTATTGATTCCATAAAGTTCAAAGTCCCCGGGGTATGTGAGGACGTTGAGTGTTATCACTGAAATTTCATTTGCAAATGGTTACAGGAATCCAACATCTCCAAACACCTATTAGTTCACCTTCAGCCCCCAAAAATCATTTCCAAAAGGCACAAACTATACAACTAATTATAAAATTGACATGTGTAGAAACACTATAGGAAGCATGCGCACGTGCACAAGACAAAGAAGCCAAAAGAGTGCACATGCACCCGATGCATGACTATTTGCGACAAAATCCGCACACTCCTATGAATGGTGCATTTATGTTTCTTGTCGGCCACTCACCCACTTCTAGTTCAACTCCCAATTCGATTTGACCTTCAAATCCAAGCTGAATCTGCATGGGGGGATGGTTAAGGATACAAGGGTGCCCTAAAGGGCCCCTTGTTCACACTAAACACCGGTTGGATAATGCCTCAAATATTTTCTATAAAAAGAGGCCATGGGTGCACTATGAGTTCAAGAATCTCATTTTATTGTTATGTTTCCTCTATTCTCCTTCAAGAAACCTCTTTTCTTCAAGGTTCATACTAGAAACACCTCATTAAGCTAATCACCCCACCTCTTTAGGGAATAAGCTTGGATTTCTTCACCATTTCCCTTCTATTTTTCCATTTGTAAGAAGATCTCTCACATAGGGGACTCAAGATCCCTCTCTTGGAGGAAGAGGGGATCCATAAGTCCCCCTTTTTCTTTGGTGTTTTCCCACTAATACAATTGATCCATTAGTGGCATGATTGTTGGTCCTTTGATTGATTTTTGGTTTAAGCTTCCTCATGCATTTTAGTTTTCTTTCTTTAGTTTTTGTTATCTTAGTTGTTTTCTTATTTCATGTGATTGAGTCATTTGATTCATACACTAACCTCTGTCCTATCTAACAGACCCAACTTGACTTGTAAGTGTCCTTGTTTTGCTCATTCAAGTGGCAAAAATGATACAACAAATTGGTGACACACAATTACAGTTTCGTCTATGACTTAGTGTAATATCCTACATCCATGTCAGTCTTGGAGGTACTCCAAACATGTCCCACTCAACAAAAACCATTTCTTTCCACCTTGGGGGAAGTCGACCCTGCTGATACTATACTCATCACATTCGATCTAGATTGTGGGGAACCTCATATCCCCACTTTGGTAGCTTTCTAGATACCAGTCAAAATTGATAACATCATGGTTCATCAATGTATCATTGATGAAGGTGCATCCAAATGCATCATGTCCAAAACCGTATGGAAGAAACTTGGCTCCCTTGAGCTAATCCCATCTGAAATCACTTTAAGAGCTTATGATGGATGATCATCCTCTCCTGAAGGGCTCTTTCAAAATGTTCTCATTAAACTCGGGGGAAAAACCATTCTTATTGACATTCAAGTTATCGACGCTCTCCTTGATTACAACATCTTGTTTGGACATAGATGCGCGTACGCTATGAAGTTTGTGTCCTGTTATGTGTTTCAAATGATGATGTTCCCACACAATGGGAATATCATCACCATCGACCAAGTTTCACATTACGATCCTAACCACTCCTTCAATATCAACAACATCTTACCTCTTTTCTGCACTAATGTCGATGCCTATCCACCATGGATATGGGTCCCAGAATTTTCAAAGATCCATCTTTGTTGGGGGCATACCATGGAGCACCATCTCTCATACACCCCTCAACACAAGTGTGTGTCATATATTCTAATGGAACTGAAACTAAAGAAACCATTCCTCCCACAGAGGCTTCTCTACCCCTAGACATTCCACCAATTGAAGAAATCATACCTCAAGAATTACCTAAGAACCTTACGACACCACTTACCCCCGATTTCACCCTTCCCCAAGGGAAAATCGCATCTTGGGATACAATCCCCCAAGCCATCACTCAAATCCTCTTCCTCTACCCCCCACTAGGAGTACAAGCATTCCAGGTAGCTACAATGCTTACCCTTCCCAACATGGTGTTGGCCATTCCAGTATGGTATCTACACCCACCTGCGATGGTTCCTCAACCATCCCTCCCTCCCCAAACAGAGGGAATCCCGATGCAGATTCTAGTACTAACCCCAAGCGTCCCACCTTCACCCCCACTTGCTAGAATCCCCGCTATAGCTGGGGGAATATGGAAGAATAAGGATCCCACTACTCCACTTCCTCCCTAAGTTCAACCTCCTTGTGCACTATGAGACAAATAAGGACATCCCACAAATAGATGTCCCTCTCTCCCCGATTTACGCAACTTGATCCAACTCCCCCAAGAAACCACACCTCTCGTCACTTCACCAAGCACACCACAACATCCACTACTATAGGAAACAAAGGGTTGTGAACCAAAATCGCATGTTCCATCTATTCAGAGTATGGCCACTACACTCATCATTGCCCTATGCTACCTTGGTTTTGACAGATGCTAATGGGAGTATGCCAAAACTTTCAGCAAGACCCCTCTCCACCCAAGTCATCATGTACCTGAGTCACTGAAATCCATTATGTCACGACCTCAGTCAATGCATAGATCAATTTCCCTTGCTCTCTTTGTGAATCACTTGATCATTTCACGTATGAGTGTCCTACGATCATTGAATACATCCGTCGTCAAATTTCCCTTATTCAAAATCCTCCAACCACCTCACTTACCATGATGCAAGTGATTCCCCCTATTCCATCTCCATATATTGTCCACATCACATACCCTAAACCTAAGTCACTTCCTACCCCTCCATGGTTCATGGATAGACTATATGAGGATTTTCCCCCAAATCCACCCAATTCTCTGGTTCATTTCCCTCAGGAAATTTCACCCCCAACCATAGTTTACAACCCACAGTTTATAGACATTTGATTTATGTCAAGCACGCCATCGCACCATATTTTTGATACCCCCTCCACATCTTCACCACCTGAAGATAATCGTGTGGTGATAGTCACCAATGTTCCTTCCTTGGATCCTCTATATTCTTTCATTTTCCACTACGACGAAGATATCCTTGAGGAACTAACTACCCCCGATTTTCCATGGAATGCGCTCCATCATAGATACATTTTTCTCTCATAGGAAGCCTTTGACCCTCTTATCCAAGGCTCCATATGTGCAATCGAAACCAAGGATTTTATTCCATCCGGGAATATAGACTGGTTCAACAACCCTATCCCTGCCACAGATGCTTTTGAATAAGGCAACATGGCCAACATTTCCCCCACTGTCAAAATTGATATTTCCATCAAACCAGGAATCATAGAGGAAATCACCATTAGCATTGCATGCTCCCATAAGAAACTCATAGCTTACAAAGATCTCTTTTAGGAATATCGGGTTATTTTTGCCTGGTCATATACAGAGATGCCCGACCTCGATCCTTCTATCATCGAACATCGCATCAACACATGGATAGATTTCACCCATGTACATCAATAGCAATGCCCACTGAACCCATCCAAGGAAACAACTATCAAAGATGAAATTGACAAACTACGTGCTGCAGGGTTCATATACCCCATCACATACACGTCATGGGTTTCTAACCCCATCCCTGTCAGCAAAAAACAGGGCACTATTCGCGTATGCACTAACTTTTTCTATATCAACCATGCTTGTTCCAAACACAACTTCCCTACCCATTTCATTGACAAATCATCGATGACTATGTCGGACACGAGGCTCTTTCCTTCATAGATGGTTTCTCTCACTACAACCAAATCCAAATACATCCAACAGATCAGTATAAAACTGCATTTACCACCCCATGGGGTACTTTTGCATATCGTGTTATTCAATTTGGAATCAAGAACGCGGGTGCAACATTCCAACGAGCCATGACTTATGTTTTCCATGATGTCACTCGCATCATCCTCTCTTACTTGGAAGACCTCATTGCTCGATCCAAGAAATGCACTCAACATATAGATTACTTATGGGTCATCTTTCAACGATATTGACAGTACAATATCCGCATGAATCCCCTCAAGTGTGTATTTTGTGTCACCGTAAGATGCCTTCTTGAGTTCATCGTTTCCCAAAAAAGAATCATAGTGGACCCCCTCAAGGTCCAATCCATCACATAAATTCCACCACCTTGGAATTTGCACCAACTATAGATCCTACAAGGCAAAGCCAACTTTTTACGACTCTTTGTCCCAGATTACACCAATCGCGCACATGGTTTCCTTCGCTTATTGCATCGTGATATCACATTTTGATGGGATGAACATGCCCAAACCGCTTTTGATGAATTAAAAGGGGCACTCTCCAATGCCCCTTTAATTAGTCCACCTGACTATGATCGCGATTATATCCTCTACCTGTCAGCCTCAGTCATATCACTAGTATGAGTTCTCGTCCAACTAGGGGATGATGGTCGCGAGCACGTTATTTACTACATCAGTAAAAATATTTCAGGGCCACCCATGAAGTACAATCATGAAGAGAAACACACCCTCGTAATTGTTCTCCCAATCAAGAAACTATGTCATTATATCTTGTTTCGCACTACCAAAGTCATGAAAGATTCCAACCCCATGCAGTACTTACTTATTCGACAAAAAATTAATTGTAAATTTTCCCAATGGATCGTCATCCTTCAGGAATACGACCTAGAGTTTACAACTCCCAAAATCAATAAAGCACTTGTTCTTGCCAAACTCATCATGACATTTCTCTCTAACACTAACGATGCACCCGTCAATACAAATTTTCTCGATGAACACCTCTTATACATCCCCTCAAATGACTCCTAGTATGACGACCTCCTCGTCTACCTTTGAACTCATAAGTTTGGAACCCATATCTCCTGAGTTGATCATTGGTGCATTCTCCATTAAGCCCCTTGATATTTACTTATCGGTGAAATATTATATCGACGAGGGGCCGACACTGTACTCCGTCGATGTTTGACCATTGATGAAACTGACAGAGTATTGAATGATTGCCATAGTGGCACTTGAAGTGGCCACCTCTCAGGGATGTCCACTGCCTAGAAAATCATTTGAGCATGCTACTTATGGCCCACATTGTTTCATGACTACATCCACACTATGAAGTGATTTGAAAAATGTCAGCTTTATGTAATCAAAGCACGAGCTCCACCCGCTCTTTTACATCCATTCATCACTGTCGGCGCCTTATACAAGTGGGGCATTGAATTCATGACTTGCAAACCTCCATATAGAAATGGAAATAAGTATATTTTCATGACAGTTGATTACTTTACCAAATGGGTCAAAGACATGCCTACCTTCAACAACACCACTGACACAGTAGTGCATGTTTTCTTCAACCACATCATTACCCACTTCGGAGTCACACTACAGTTAGTCTCTGATCACGGTAAACACTTTGAGAATGATATCTTCATTGAAATCTCCTCAAGGTTAGGATTTTCCCATAAGTTTTACTCCCCATACTACCCTCAGTCCAATAGATAGGTCGAGGTTGTTAACAAAGTCCTCAAAACCATGTTGTAGCGCACTGTTAACAAACATAAGACCAACTGGCATAATATGTTGTTTTCAGCACTATGGGATTATCACACGGAAGTCAAAATTGCCACCGGTTTTACACCATTTCATCTCTTCCATGGGATCGAATCCACCCTCCCCATCGAGTGTGAAATTCCCACCTTACACACCGCCATCGAGTTATTACCTAACACTTCTCCAATGGAGTAGCACTTGTTGAACTTAGAGTCGTTGGATGAAGACCGTTAGTCTTCATTACAGAATAATGATCTGTCCTCAGCCATGGGATCAGGATCCCACCACCTACATAGTCACATTCCCTAGGTCACCATCCATACTTAGCCCCGAGGGAGCATTTTTCTCACATCACGTCCAAGTACACATGCTCATGTTCAAAATTATCAAATAACTATTATATGTTATTTATATTCAGATATTTTTCACGTCGGGTATTTGATTTTAATGTGTGTAGGTACTTAGGTCATCACAAATAACCAAAACCCCTTCAGGTGTATGGTTGAAACTAGCATGTAATCATTCCCTCTAGATATCAATTGCATATCCCAATCACACCCTCTGACATTGGCCTGCAGGATCCTCACATCCGACTCTACAGTACTATCACCTCCGCTACATTTCAGTACTATCAATTGGTAGCACTCTCCCCTACATGAGTTTTCCCCTTCATAGTCCCCTTTAGAACTTTGAAACGCATGCTTCCTTCACCCCCTAAGGATGGGAGTCTCGATAGTCTTACACATTTTCAATAATAAACAACATACTCCTTCTCCTCATTATGCTAGCTTTCCCAATCGACTCCTAGGATATCTCCCGATGGTTATCATTTGACTACGTCTCTGCAGTATCATTAACCCTCCATTTCATCCACAATCAGTTTTCCCATATGCAAATTTCCCTCCATTCATTTACCTCATACATAAACCTACCCATGGGGCCCCCACCCTCCACCAGGTTTCCACGTAACGTGTGCCCTCACAGGCCAAGCCATCTTGCATTGGGGCACCCATTTCTATATCTGCACACTTATCCCAAATTATTCTTTATTCATTTGGTAATTGTACAAAGCCTTTGTTTCCATCATTTACATAGATTTTTTATCTCCCTTGGCGACCTTCTTTTTCCTAGCAAAAGAAACCCATGTCTCCCTTGGTTGGGGAACTCATTACCTTATACTCTCATTTACATCATTCATAAACCCCAAGTATCCCATAGTCCATGCACCTCTAATCTCTGAGTTTGTCCACTTTTTCATTCCTTTGGAAAAATTTCAACCACGTCGAGTCATCCCCCTAACGCTAGATCCAGTTTCATGGTTGTTGACACTCATACTTCACATATATCCCCAACCAAGGGTAGTATTGAGTCTCACCACATCTTGACTTTGTCCATGTTCCTCATCAGTTCCTGATCTCATCCAGTGGATTTCATGAAGCCTGTTTTTCTTCTTGGATTCACATCTCCCTTTCTGTCAACATCAACACAATTTCCAGAAGGGAAACAATATCTTAACTCTCATTAACTTTACAATGAGGAGCCTCAGATGACACAGAGAAAACCATAATTACTCTATGTTGTCATTGACCCCCTTAACATTCGACTTCAACACAATCTCATGTTGTGGTGAGTCTTACTTTGTGACTATTGAAGTTGTTTTATACTAGCCGAAGACCTCTGAAAATTTTTGGGCCCTCACAGCCTACGAGTTGTCGACACATCTTACAAGTGTCATCGCCTCTTTTCAGAGTGTGTTCACCATCAGAATTGGCATATTCCATTATCAAACCGTCCCATAGGGCATTGCATTTCTCTACATCAGCATACAACTTTAGTTACTATCTCACATACTTGAGTTACATGATACGAGCATGGGGCATGCTCACCTCGTTTGTATACAGACTTTATTTTCATACCTAGAGAAAGGTTCAGTCCCACAATATCCCCTCTCCCTCCAACGGGTCTCTCTTGCAGTTCCTCTCATCACTCTTTCTTATAATGGTACTCTCAGTAGAAGAAACATTGATGTATTTCGGCTATACGTATGCTCCTAACCTCACACATCATAGGGCATCTGTTATCACTGAAATTTCGTTTGCAAATGGTTACAAGAATCCAACATCTCCAAATACCTATTAGTTCACCTGCAACCCCAAAAAATAATTTCCAAAAGGCACAAACTATACAACTGGTTATAAAATTGACATGTGCAGAAACACCACAGGAAGCATGCGCACGTGTACAGGCCAAAGAAGCCAAAAGAGTGCACATGTGCCCGATGTGTGACTGTTTACGACAAAAGATGTGCACTCCTATGAATGGCTCATTTATAGTTCTTGTCGGCCCCTCACCCACTTCTGGTTCATCTCCCAATTCAATTTGATCTTCAAATCCAAGATGAATCTGCAAGGGGGGCTGGTCAAGGACCCAAGGGTGCCCTAAAAGGCCCCTTGTTCACACTAAAGATCGGTTGGATAATGCCTCAAATATTTTCTATAAAAAGAGGCCATGGGTGCACTATGAATTCAATAATCTCATTGTATTTTTATGTTTCCTCTATTCTCCTTCAAGAAACTTCTTTTCTTCAAGGAGCATACTAGCAACATCTCATTAAGCTATTCACCCCACCTCTTGAGAGAATAATCTTGGATTTATTCACCATTTCCCTTCTAGTTTTCCATTTGTAAGAAGAGTTCTCACATAGGGGACTCAAGACCCTCCCTTAGAGGAAGAGGGGATCCATAAGTCCCCCTTTTTATTTTGTGTTTTCCCACTAGTACAATTTATCCATTGGTAGCATGATTATTGGTCATTTGATTGATTTTTTGTTTACGATTCCTCATGCATTTTAGTTTTCTTTCTTTAGTTATTTCTTTAGTTGTTGTTAGATTAGTTGTTTGTTTATTTCATGTGATTGAGTCATTTGATTCATACACTAACCTTTGTCCTGTCTAGTAGATCCAACTAGACTTGCAAGTGTCCCTCTTTTTCGCATTCAAGTGGAAAAAAGGATACAACATTGAGGTTTTCCTGATTGACTTTCCACAAATCAACATTCTCATAGACATAGTAGTGATCAATGTTATAGAGGCTTGGGGGACGATTTTATCTACGAACTGGTCTACTTCTCTTGTGGGTTGTTTAGCATGGACCTCTCCTATGCACACATTCCTATGGGGGACGACAGTTTTCAGATACTATATAATCAAGAGAAAGATGATAGACACGTGATGGATCAAGATGGTATTGATTAATCCAATGAATGTGATTATGATATACTCCCACATAACATTGAGTATGATTCATATGAGCTACCTTTTATGCAGGAGGACTCCATATACACACTTCTTCCATGGACAAATCAATACAAAGAAAAACTTGCAAAATACCATGGGAAGGAGCCGAGGTTTATCCAAATTTTGATTCACTGATGAGTTCATCAATTGATTCGTGAGACATGAATGTTATTCCTTCATCGATGGATTCTTTGTATACAATCAAGTACCTATACTAAAAGAAGATCAGGAAAAAACTACATTTGTCTCTAAATTTGGATCATTTGCATACAGAGTAATTCCATTCAGCGTAAAAAATTCCCCAGTAGTCTTCTCTAGGATAGTGGTAAATGAATTCCAATTATATATTTACAAAACAATGGTTATGTACTTCAATTATTAGAGCATATATATCCTACTTAAAGACCACATCCAATGGATAAGAATGATTTTGGAAAGATGCATGAAAATTCACTTGTCTCTAAACATAAAAAAATGAATCTTTTACACATATATAGGCATACTCTTGGGACATATCGTATGCAAGGATGGAATTAAAGTAGACATGACCAAGATCAAAGTCATCCTCGAATTGAAATCACCAGTTAACCAGAAAAAAATTAAAATATTCCTTGGAAACACTGATTATTATAGAAAGTTTATCTGACACTACCCTGATATCAGTTTTCCAATTGACGAGCTATTAAATAAATAAGTTGAGTTCTATTAGAGCCAAGAATGTGACAAATATTTTGAATTACTAAAAATAAAATTTGTAGAAGCACACATCCTAATATTTCTAGACTGGTGAAGGAAATTCCATTTTCATGTTGATGCATCCAATGTCGGTGTTGGCTCAATCCTATCCCATCCATATGATGACATGGTCGACCACCCGAATGTATATGCCAGTCAAAAATTGAATAATGTTGGACAGTTGGTTTGGACAATTGGTTCTCATTGATGTAAACCCTTGGAAAGTGATCTTGGAGATTGATGTCCACCCTTAGAGATTGATGTCAACCCTTGCAGAGGTCCATAGATGTTGGACAATTTATTGACATTTTTATGATCAATATTGATGATGAGTTAGTTGGGCACATTTTATGTAGTCTACATGTAACCTTGGAGGTGTGGTTATGGGACCCGAAGTTGATTAAGTAATATGGACATGAAGGATGATGAAATTGTAGGTAGCTATTTCATAGATGGATAGCACACATTGTGACATTTCCAATGATATTTGGTATGCCACGTGGTTCCTCATGCTTAGGGAGATATATCCTTGTAAAGTTGGAAGTCCCGAAGAGTGGTTAAGAAGCCCCTAGTTGGTTACAAGTCTTGTTGAAAGGGTAAAGTGGTTGTAACAAGAAACCCCTAAAATAAGGAAAGAGGTTACCTAGAATTAGTATAAATACAACTCAAAGAGTCTCTCTTTTATACACACACACTTACAATTGAATATGTATCTTGTGAATGTTATGGTCTAGTATTGTGATATTTTGGCTAGTTTGTGATGACATTTTTCTGAATTTGTGAAGGTATGAAGGAGAAAAAGTTTCGGAGTTGCAGAAAATTGGAAACACTAGTTTTATGAGGTTATATGTGGGTTGAATAAGGACAAATCGCATACATATGTGAGCTATCGGAGGACAGGTCACATAGATCTGCAGGTTGTAGAAGGACAAGTCACGGATCTTATGAAATTTTTTGAATAAGAATGATTGGTTGAGTTGCAACAAGGTTTGATGGTACACCACAGTTGCTACAAGATCTGTTATGGTATGCTTCATTTTTTCATGAGTAAAGGTATGTATTTTATGTATTTGTTTGAGGCTTGTATATTGGATGGTATGGAACATGCTTAAGGCATGTCTTGGAGGCCCTTGATGGTACATGATTGCATATGATTGAGGTGATAATGTTACATGCTTGAGACATACTCTTGGTACTTAGTATATGGTTGTTATGGTTCATTGTTAGAGGCACATATTTGTGATATTGGCATATAAATGAGACTTATATTATGGTACATGACATGATTGAAAGTGATATGGTACAAGGTTGAGACACATTTCATGGTATATGGTATATGGTACATGTTTTGGTACAGGTGTTGGTGCATGGTTGATGCACTTGTTGTGGCACAGGTTGAGGTGCATGGTTTATTCATGAATTGGTATAGGTTAAGGTGCATGTTTGATGCACGGTTTGGCATAGGTTGATGCATGGTGCATGGTGCATGGTTGGTACTTGGTTGATACACATATATTATTGTGGTATGTTGGTGATATTTATGCATTCTTGGTACAAGCATGTGGTTGTGATGTTGGAAATCTAGTTGAGACGTTTCCTTGGAATATGATCCATGTGAAAGGATCTGGTTGAGTATCAATGATAGTGATACGTTGACAGGTTACAGGTTGATGTGACAGTAACATTGGCAGTGACAGTGATAGGGGTAGTGACAATGGAATTGATAGTGGAAGTGATTGTGGTAGTGACAGTTGGTCTACACTTATACTTCAGGGTGGCAATATGGGGAAAGGAAAGGGGGTTGTATCCTTGTTCCATGTGGATATCGGGGGCCACCCAACTTTTCCAAATGACTCAAAACAATTTTTTGGCCATTTTGGCAATTTACTATTTTTAGCAGGTTTTCACTTCCGGGGCCATTTTGAGGGCCTAAATGAAGTTTTTTCGAAATCAAGGTTCTCAATGATAAAAAAAAAAAAAGTCATTATTGAGCCCCCAAAATGAATCTCCTCAATGATAGCTTTCCAACGAGCTATCACATGCCTAAAATGGAGATCGTATGCAAAAGTTACGACCCCAGGAAGTTGATGCACCAACTTACCCAAACGGGGCCCACATGACTTTTGGCGCTTCATCTCCTAGGGTTAGGTTTTTTGGATGTATAGGAATTTTGGCATTCCCAATTATTGTAAAAA
>ML779334.1:897349-911042 GCA_009831015.1 Picea engelmannii
AGAGCCTCATTTTAATCATCTTCTTGCGAATGCGAGTAGCCGTCACATCTCTTCTCAGAGATAAGCTGCCACCATTCTAGCGAGTCTTTCACTCTGTATTTTTACAGTCTCTGTACATTTCTTTCATTAATAGAAATTGTGTACTACTATATCTCTACTTTTATGGTTGCATCTATGATATATTTCTGTTATATTACTGGATATACACGATATCTCTGTGCATTTCTTTATTATATCTCCACTCTCATTTCGTGCCGAAAATAATCCGGATCAATCCTCCTTTCAATTAGATCCAGAGAATCGGGGATTTGGAGATTCCTTTAGGTTGGAGACAAAGAATCATGGGGTTGTAGCCTCTGTTGGGCTTGTGATTTAATACATTTTATTGCAGATTCTTGGCTTCTTTCACGATTGAGTTGCTAAGATTTTCATACTTATGAAGTCTTCTTCTTATGGATTCTTGTAAAACCTTTCTCATATGCGTTGGCATTCTTTTAATATCATTGCAACACTATTACAACAAAATGCATCCATTTTTCTATCACTACTACCTTCAAACATCAACCACTTTCGATCATGTGTGAAAGTTATTAAACGGAGGTGTTCCAAATCTCTATGTTATTAATGGTATCACTCATTGTAACAATGGAATGGCAGTTTATAGAAATCGAGATAATGATGAAGGATCATTCGACCAAGTTCATATACTTGACGTGAGGAGCCTGAATGGACAAATAGAATGTCACTAAAATGACATATTGTGCATACCAATTTGTGTATTCGTTAAGCTATTCGTTTTCCTAGGTTTTGGATGTGGCCATCAAGTGTTTAAATGTTGCACACCATTCCCAGGACATTTTTCAGTCATTGTTTCCATACAATTGTGTGGATGCGTTGTGCTCTTTTATAGGTGAAACCATAAACTTCCTTGAAGACTGCCACATTGCCTCTTATTTAAAATATCTCCAAGAGAATTATCAATGCCATGTGTTTACTGCCATGCAAAGAAAGTGAACAAGTCGATATCCAAGGAAATACACCTAGCTCTATTCTTCTACGAATTGGTCAAATTATCTTCAAACACAAATGGTGGACAGTCCATTCACATTAAACTATCTTCTCTGCTCCTTATGTTTTGATATTTTCCAGGTGTTTCTTTTACATTCTAAGAACAAATGTATTGCCTTATCTCATGACACTTCATGTTATGAGATTAAGGCGTTCATAAGAATCGGTTGCATAATGTTATTATCCATTTGTAAATGTAACTATATCACAAATGGTATTGATTATCTTAAGTGGCACATAAGCATTCGGTCGCACATGTAATCGATATAATGCTTATCAAGAGGCACAGGCTAAGGAACTGAAACATAATTGTAACTGATCCAAAACTCTATATAAGAGCTACTATGCTCGATAGATGGGACATAAATTAGATGGAAGGAATTTGTGAATAAATATGCGGGATAGTATTCAGAGATAGAGAACAGAAGGGAGATAGTATGTAGAACAAAGAATATAAATATAATGGCAGAGATAGATAGTTTTTTATCTGGTATTTTCATTGTTCTTATTTTAATAAAATAATCAGAGCTGTTCATTTATTTGATTTATGTCATTATAAGTTTGTTGTTAGTTATATTTAATATGCGTTGATTGACCCAGTCTATCGACAGAGAAGGCAGGGTGTTACCCGTGATTTTGGTCGTCATGATGATGTATTGATTATGGTGTACTCAGGCTCTTCATTAGAACTTTCTCCTGAGAAAAGTTACTTTCTTCTCTTACCAAAAAATATCATTTTTGAGGAAGGTTTGCAGGCTACCAATAAAATTGTCTACGAGAATGTATTATTCTCGCAGGCTACCTTAAGCTAGGGTGCTAGAAGTTCGCACTGTGTCTAACTACTAGGGTGCGAACCCTTTCTAAAGAAGAGAAAAAGAAGAATTCTCGAAGCTTCTAGAAGGATGAGATGGCATTCGAATAGTTATCTAAGTACTGGATTTCCTGATATTTTGGGATCATTCCTATCCAAGTAACTAATTCATTCTCTCTTATATATTGAGGGGATTCTCATGGAAGAGGTTAGCAAACAAAGAAGCAAGAGAGACATTGGACAATTAGTGATTGTGTGAAGGACTGAAGCTACAACAGCTAAGGAACTCCAACAAGTTTATCAAAGAAAGGTGGTCGATCTTCTTCATACAAGTGAGCAAGTGTGTGTGTCAAAGCTAAGGGTCATCAAAAGGAGGCTTGCAAACATCAAGGCTCAGGTTGTAAGTTTTACTTTCTATCAATATAATACAGTAATGTGTCCCTTTCCCATAAATTTAATTGCACTTTATTGTATAACTCCTTGATCATATACATAGATTAATTGTTGAATAGAATGTGATTTCTTCACTTCGATTGGTTTGTATTGTCTTGATCTTGACTGTACGAGAGCATTGGAGCGAAGCAGGAACAACAAAGACCCAACGAAGCGATTATAAGGTATTTTCTTTAATAGTGCCTCTTAGTATATTCAATAGTTAAAATCTAGGGAAAGAGTATCATTCTGTCCTGTTTTGTTCTAGATCCAGGTGGATCTAGGGAGATCGGTTTGTGTCTTCACTTACAGATTTATCCAATAACAAAATTGGCGACTCCACTGGGGATCAGTCCCTTTTTCTTTGTGGCCTTTTGCATTTTCCTGTGGCCATTTTCTCTAGTTTCATTTTTCCCCTGTCTTATTAGTCTCTGAGTCTTCAAGATATCCTGATAGACCTTTTGAGTCTAGACGCCTTTTTGTATTTTGCTTCAATTTTGAAAAATTTTGTTATGTTCAGGAGTTCTCGCACTGCAATCCATTATAGCCTGTGAGAATTTGGAGGGTTCACACCCTGCACATAAGTTTCAGTGTGAGGACCTCGCACCTTGCTAAAGGGTCATCTACGAGAATCATAGATTCTCGCACTGTGTAACACTACTTTCTTGCGAACAATATTTTTCAAAATTTTGAAATTGAGTTTTGGTTTTTCTAACTGCTCAGATTAGTTGAATTACCTCTTTTGGGTTTCGTGGATCATTGATTGATATGTTTCTTGCTTTAGTTTGCATGCGTGAACAGTTTTAGGGTGTCAAGGTTTTTCTTGTCCTTTATGTCTTGACTTTCGTTTCTTGACTCTTATTGGCAAAATCATTCTCTCTGACTTCAGGAGTTGAGTGTGTCTGATTGATTGAGAACCACTGATTGGTTGAAGGTTGAGTACTTGGTTTTTCTCATTTTCTTATTGGTTTGAAAGAAAATTTTTGTTTGCATTGAGAAGACTCATTGGTTTGCTCTTTGTTTTTTGCTTTCATTGAAAGAGTTGATTGGGTTGTTATTGATTGATTCTTTATGATTTGATTTTCTGTTCTCTCATTGGTATAGTGAGAGTTCTTTTTGGAAAGTGAACAACAACTTTTTCTTTCAAGAAATTGTTTTTGTCTTTTAGAAAACATTGAAAATCAAAATTTAGAGATTGTTGAAGTCTTTGAAAAAGACACATAAAGAATTGTCATTTGCTAAATGATTGTTTGTGTTGGCATATGAAAGGAAATTTTGCATTGTAGTACAGGGTTGATCTTGAAAAATTTTCTCTCTCCCATATATAGGATTCATTGAACGAAAAGTTATACATTTCATTCTCATCCTTGCATCATTGGGTCAGAGTCATACAACACGATTTTCACTTCTGTTACCTTTGAGTAAACAACAACTTTTAAAAAAATTGCGTAGTCTTAAAATTAATCTAGTAACTCTTTTCTAGGGCTCTTGTACACCAACATTTATCTAGGCTAGTGCTTTGTAGTAGGAAGAGAGATACATTCTCCAAAAGATCAAAACACACAATAACATCTTGAGTTAGGGAGTGTTAAATTCCATTTGCAACATATTGTCCTGGGAAGCCCTTCTAACACAAGGGTCAAGCACTAGGTCGCATTGGTGTTGGCAAAGTTAATCACCCTTCTTTGTTGGCATTAGTGTATAGATTGCACGTATTACGGGGGTCACTCGGAGGTATACCCACAATGATGAGTGGAATCCTTTTGAGTTGATTTCATGCTAGATACCCTGCCCTTGCGTGTGGATCGGACTGTCGACTGTTCCCCCAAGATGTATTGTTGTTTGTGGTGACCTTAGTGGACTTTCTCTCTAGGTTCTTACCCAAGGTGACTGTGGAGGGGAAAGTCTTCACGGTACCTAGAATTCACGTTGATCAAACTCACTCGGGCTCCTTGGAGGGTATACCCACGATTATGTGTGGGAGCTTGCACCAGGGTGTAAGTCCGTTAAGCAGGTCGTCAACGTAACTTTTCCACCCTAGCCCCGCCCCTTCTCGTCTCGTTGTTGCGATGTTGGATTTCATCACCAACTAGTGGCTTCGAAATTAGAAGGTCTTGTCTGCTTGGTGATTTCTTCCTAGATTTTGTTTACTAGCACGTGTTGTTTGTTTCTCGAATTTAACCATAGGAATTTCTTCGCGGAGCTTGTTACTTGTTCATAATATCTCCCCCACGTCGCTCACATAGAATGCAAGGTTTATCTCCAGAGCATCTGGATGAGTCACAACCTTTTCCTACAGCTACACCTGAGGATTATCCTCAGCACAGTGACACTGCAGTTGTTACCACACCCCAAGTGGAATCAACTGACTCTCTCGAACCTTTTCTCATTACCAATACTAGAGAGGATTATCACATTCTCCATGGTGAACGACCTTTTGCGCGATTAAATTCTGCTGGAGACGTAGTTGTTACCTCTTCTGGATCACTCGTTGGGCCCTTTCCCGGTGAAGAAGGCCAAGATCCTTTTTGGTCAGCAGACGTCTGCAAGCCGCTCTTTAGTCTTGAGTCACCTGTTGTCTCCGAACTTAACCCTCCAGTGTTTTTTGAGACTGAGACGGTCCTGGTGAATACTACTTATCACTTTACTCTTCCTGCCGAGATGGCCCATCTCGCGAATACTATGAGTGTCCCAACTGAGATTACTGCAGCTAATCTTGCTCCTATCAATACCCGGCGAATACCTAATGTCACTCCGACACTACCACCCGGTTACCATGCGTTGAATGCTTTGTTGAATGCTTCCAATCCAACACCTCCACAAACCCCAGCCGGTTCTCTAGGTGGTCTTCCTCTTCCTGGGCATCCTATTCCCGGTTTTATTCCGACACTCCCTCAATTTCCTTTCGACAATCCTAATCCTAGTGGCACTATACCTACCGTTGCACCGAACTTGCAGATTCCTGTTGGTGGACAAGGTGGTACGATTCTATTTCCTCCTCTCAGACACAATCCACTTACTACACAACCTACGATTGGAACACAACTTCCGGTTGGAACTCCACCTACGATAGGGGGACCGACCCCACCTTTCGGACAAAATATACCTCCTGCTTTGGCCCAGTATTGGAATCAGATGCTACAAAATCCTCCTTAGAAGACTGGGGGGAAACAACCTGTCCCTACTATAGGCCAACCCTATCCAGGTATACCAAATCCTATATGGGGTACGAATGTTTAAACTCATGTCCCCACTCAAGGTTATAATCCTCCGAGTTACTATCCTCTCCAACCACCACCGAATCAGCCAGGGTCTTCCTATTATGGGCAGACTGCATATGGTCCTACTGGTTTGCCAACAGGGCTTCCACCCCAAAGTCACCAGTACCCACAGCTGAATCAACAATTACCTTTTCTTGCTACTTTGTATTTTCTAGACTTGTCTAGAATTATAAATGATCCTATTCGTCACTCTCCCCAATGGCCTACTATTCCAGCCAAGCTTCCATCAGACATTTCAAAGTTTGATGGTAAACCGGGAGAGGACCCGAACAATCATGTGATGAATTTTCACTTATGGTGTTCATCTAACTCATTGATGGATGACTCCATTCGCTTACGTATTTTTCAACGAACCCTTACTGGTTCTGCTGTGAAGTGGTATATTGAATTGCCATGAGGTTTCTTCTCTGATTTCAACACCCCAGCTATGGATTTTCTTACACATTACCAGTTACCGATCCGTTATGATACTGGCACTGAGATTTTGACTTCTTTCAAACAGACTAAAGGCACTCATATTTCGGATCATATCCATGAGTGGCGATGACGTTGATGTCTCATTAAACTTGAACTCCCCGATCAGTTACTAGTCGAGTGGTTTACAAAGTCATTTGTGAATGAAATCGGTAAGGATATTTCCATGGGTGGCGTTGTCACTGAAGAGTAGGATATAAGTCATGATCAATGTCTTGATCTCGTTTATTCACAAATGGGAACACTTTATGATTTATTACCTAAGTTACCTCGTCCTGGTACTTCCAGCACTTCAACTACTCCAGCTGCCTCACATGCAGCTGACGGTGTGATTGGTTCTGCCCAAGCCCAATCACATTCGGTTTCAAGATCCAACCCTAAGTCTACTTCTTCTAATGTACAAAATGCTTTGTCTCCTGCCACTTCCACTGGTAAAACTTTTGAGGTGAACACCGTTCAATCTACCCCGATCGGTAAAAATAAATCCAAGAAAGCGAGAGGCAAGAATAAGGAGAGCAAAAATAATAATCAAACAGAGAAGCCTAAAAATACCCCTGTTGAAGATCGGGATAAGCGCAAACACGATACCCTTGTCTTATCTGTGGTGACGATCACTACACGAAGGATTGTCCATGACGTGCCGAGGTCACTAAGTTCCTTCAAGGAACACCTAAACCATCTACACCAGTAGTCTTGTCCCAACCCTTCCCGTCTCAACAACAGGCTCAGTTGGTCATCCATGACCAACCGTCTACTTCTACCACATCTTATGTTTTGATGTGTACTGGTGATTCCAAGCCCAACAAAATTGCACTAATGACTAGAGACAAAGATTATACTCCGTCTAAGGAGAAGGTTGATGATTCACCTCCTACTTTGGTATAGCCCTCTCCACCGACTCCACCTACAAACAGTCCTCTTCATCTCGAACGACCGAGCCTTGATACAGTCTTACGACCCCCTAAGGGTGTTGTTTGCAAGTCGGATTTCAATTCTCATGCTCGTGCAGCCCAGAACTACAGCATTGTGGAAGATATGGCCCAGGCACCTTCAACAATGTGAGCCCTTGAAGTCCTTCAGTCTTGTCCTGCACAATGGAAAGAACTATTGAAATCTATAGGTGGAATTGACCCTATAGACATGAATTTAATAGTCTTTGACCTGGATGATCACATTCCACGGTTACCCCCGCAACTCGCATTCCAGATACAGGTTGTTGTCTCTGACAAGAACATTTGTCGAACTGTAATCGACGAGGGTGCCTCAACGTGTGTAATGTCTTTTTCTTGTTGGAAAGCCATTGGCTCTCCTCCCTTGAACAAATCATAAAATACTTTGAAAGCCTTCAATGGATCTGGTTTTAAGCCTTACGGTGTTCTTCCATCATTACCTGTTACTTTAGAAGGTAAGACAGTCCAAGTTGAAGTGGAAGTCTTCGATGCTCCCCTTGATTATAATCTTCTGCTTGGTCATAGCTGGATTGATTCCATGCGTGCGGTAGTGTCAACTCTTTTCCATGTAGTACGTTTTCCTCATCATGGAAAGGTAGTTATTGTTGACCAACTTGCCTTCTTTAATTCTGATACTTGTACTGGAAATGTGTCATTTATAGCTAAGACCCTGCTGGGTTATGAGAATGTCGGTGTTGGCCTTTTAAAGGACTCTTCATTAATGGGTACTTTCCCCATTCCTCCGCCCGATATTCCACGCCCGTCAGTTGCTTCTATCAACATGATCTCCACCATGCCTCATGAAATCACTGCGTCACATGACCCTTGGATAGTTCCTGACCCTGGAAATCACACTCGTTTCAGCGACGTCATGCCGTTAAGTCCGGTTGAGTCTTCTTATCAGGCTATTCAATCGGCAACACCTTCTTCCTCCTCTCTTGATGAGTTGTCTCCCGATCCTTTCCGTGTCATTTTTCCCACTGACGAGATGATCATGTCTGTCATGGAGGACACTCCTTGGGACGATGGGCATAATCGTTCCATACTCTTTCTGGAACAACACACTCTAGAAAACTACCAACGGATTTCGGCTCTGTCGACCATTGTTGTCATATCGACCATTCCCGGTTCTACACATGATGTGTTTTCCCAAGGGAACCTCAGTAATATATCTCCCACGATTCCCATTGACATATTAGTTAAACCTGGGATAGTTGAAAATGTTCAAATTGGAGCTTCGTGTTCTCCGGATGAAATCGTCACCTATACCTCTTTGTTCAAATAATTTGGTGACATCTTTTCCTGGAGTTACGAAGAGATGCCTGGTATCGACCATGCTATTGTTGTACATGAGATAAAGACATACCCCAGAGCTAAACCAGTCCGGCAGCGCCTTCGTCCGATCCACCCACGTAAAGCGGCGACCATCAAGCTTGAGGTTGAAAAAATTCTCAAAGCCGGATTTATTTATCTCGTGGCTCTGACAGAATGGGTTTCTAACCCTGTACCGATTGATAAGAAAGGTGGCAGTATTCGTGTATGTGTTGATTATAGGGATATTAACAAATCCTGTCTGAAAGACAACTTTCCAACCCCTTTCGTCGACCAGATTGTTGATGACTGTGCCAGAAGTGAAATATTTTCTCTCGTGGATGGTTTCTCCGGCTATAATCAAATTAACATCGCTCTCGAGGACCAACATAAAACCGTTTTTATTTTTCCTTGGGGTACTTTTTCCTATAGGAAACTTCCCTTCGGTCTTAAGAACGTTGGCGCGACGTTTCAACGTGCTATGTCTTATGCTTTTCATGATATAAAGCATATCGTTCAACCCTATTTGGACGATTTACCAGCTCATTCTCTATGCCGAGTCGATCACCCCACTCATCTCTGAGCTATTTTCGTTTGTTGTCGGTTCTATCATATTCGTTTAAATCCTCATAAATGCATTTTTTGCGTAGAATCCAGTCGTCTTCTAGGTTTCATTGTTTCACGTCAAGGGATCAGGGTGGATCCACTTAAGGTTGAGGCGATTCTTAATCTCCCTCCTCCTTCTACACTGCGTCAGTTGCAAAGTTTGCAAGGGAAAGAAAACTTTCTTCGTCGTTTCATCCCTATTTATGCCGAGATTACTCATGGTTTTACGCGGCTACTAAAGAAAGGTTCAGAGTTCGTCTGGGATACTGTGGTCAATAATGCTTTCGAGGGTTTGAAGTTGTCCCTCACAAGAGCTCCGCTTCTCTTTCCTCTTGATTATAGTTGTGATTATTTTCTATATCTTGTTGCCTCTGAGTATACTATTGGCATGGTTCTAGTCCAGGAAGATGATAAGGGCGACGAGCATGTTGTTTATTACTTGAGTCAAAATCTCACCTCAACTGAAATCAAATATCAACATGTTGAGAAACTAGCTTTGGCTGTCGTTCAAGCTATTCAACGCTTATAGCATTATATTCTCTCAAGGAAAGCTACCGTGATTTCTCATTGCAACCCTATGAAACACATTTTGACACATCAATTGCTAGGGGGCAAGTACTCCAAATGGATTGTCATACTCCAGGAGTTTGACTTGGAATTCGATCGTGCCACGTCTAAGAAATCCTTAGTTTTTGTTGAGTTAATATGTGATTTTCCTCACTCTGCCACGGAAAATGTAGCAGTAGATTCATTACCCGATGAATCTCTTTTCCTAATTGTTACTGACGATATTTGGTATGGAGATATCATTATATATCTCCAAACCCAGAATTTTTGACCCACTTTGTCTAGCACTGAACGACGTCGCGTCCATTATCAAGCACGTCAATACATTATTCTCAGCGATACTCTTTACTGTCGAGGTATTGACTCTGTTTTTCGACGTTGTTTGACTTTTGATGAAGTCGAGAAAGATCTGAATGACTGCCATTCCAGAGCATGTGGTGGTCATATGTATGGGTATGCTACTGCCCAGAAGATCTTACGCGCAGGTTATTTTTGGCCTTCCTTGTTCAATGACTGCATTACTGCCGTTCAGAAATGCCATGCCTGCAAGACCTACAATCAAAAAATTCGGTCACACCCTGCTCCTCTTCATCCTGTGGTCTCAGTTGGTCCTTTTGCAAAATGGGGCATTGATTTCATGACATGTCACCTTCACTCGGTCGGGGGGCATGGTTACATCATTGTAGCTGTTGATTATTTTACAAAATGGGTCGAGGCGATGCCGACCTTCGATAATACTGGAAAGACTACAACGTTATTTTTTTTAATCATGTCATATCTCGTTACTGATAACGGTAGTCATTTTAGGAATTTTATGATGTTTGAACTTACGGAAAAGTTGGGTCTTCGTCATGATAACTCAACACCCTATTATCCACAAGCTAATGGCCAGGTCGAAGCAATCAACAAAGTTCTCATAACTATGCTTCGATGGATGATAGGAATTCATAAAACAAGCTGGCACATGATGTTGTTTTCGGCATTGTGGGCATACCGGACATCTGTTAAATCCGCTATGGGGTTTACGCCTTTTCGATTGGTCTATGGTGTGGAAGCCATTCTTCCTATAGAATGCGAGATACCTTCTCTGAAGCTAACTGTCAAAATATTACCCAATACTTCTGCTGAAGAAGAACATCTATTGTATCTGATGCGATTAGATGAGACTCGACGTGACGCCACTTTAGTAATAGAAACCCAGAAGAAACATGTCAAGGCACAGTATGACAAGCATGTCAAGCCTCGTGCTTTCTCTGAAGGCGATCTTGTTCTTCTTTATGAATAGGATCGAGATGTCTTAGGAGCTGGGAAATTCGAACCAATGTGGTGAGGTCCTTATATTGTTCGCCGAGTTTTGGAAAAGGGAGCATATGAGCTGGTCGATTATGATGGTATCCCTTTGAGTGAACCCAGGAATGGGTTGTACTTGAAGAAGTACTATGCATAAGTCATTTGTGCACAAGTACTTGTATTTTTATGTATCATACTTTATGTGTGTTACTTTAGCTTTCTTTTGATGTTATCTGGTCTCTGCCCTTATGTGACATTGTGTTTGATTGCTAGATGTCGGATTCTTCGCTACCCTATATTGGATTCGTTGATGGTGCTAGCCGTAGTACTCAGAACCTAGCTTCCGTTGCGTGGGCAATCTATGCCCCAACAAACAAACTTATATCTTTATGAGGTGTATGTCTTGGTCATGCTACCAACAACATCGCAGAGTATAACGTCGTTATTGAATTATTGGTTGATGCTATATCACTCATAATTCATCATTTGGTTGTGCGACTTGACTCGCAACTTATAGTACTACAGCTAAGTAATATCTACTCTATTCGAAGTCCTACTCTGTTACGGGTATATTTGTGGATTCGCCTCTTGGAACGATATTTTGATCACATTGAATATCATCATATTCCTAGATGTCTTAATACATTAACAGATGCATTGGCTAATTATGTATTGGACAGACATTTGAACCATTTATAAATTAAACACATCAAAATTCACACATCATAAAGTAAACCGGTAGAAACCATCTGTATATATAACGATCAAAAGAGTTTTTTTTTTACAAAAAGTTTGTCTGAAGACCAAAATATCAAAAATTGAAGCTTATAGCTTCTACAAAGTGACGTCACGGATGACGTTCACGATAACACACAACTTCTCTAGCAACTCTACGGAGAAGTCGATCCATAGCTATTGATACCCCTACAGTGTGATGTTGATCGCGTCGTGGAACCTCTTCCAGATTCATATCTGGAATGTCTGTTGTCAGGCCCTCTAAATTCTGTTCTACCACCTGATAATCTTTGGCATACTGTGGTGGTGCTACTGCTACCTCTCCTCGTCGCTAGATAGGAGAAGTGCCAGGAGGTCTATACAGTCCAACATCTGTGTTATCAACAAACATTTTTGTGTTAGTCTTCGGATAAATATATAAAACCAAAAACATTTGAATATGATTAAAATTCAAAAACATTTAAAAAGAGAAAATGTGTGTACTTCTTACCCAGGTCACCCCACTGTGCATCCTCAGGCAGTGCTAAATCCGGATATCCTCTGAAGTCCAACCTGGCATATGCGTAGTCATCGACCATCAGCATTTGGTTTTGCAACCAGTCAAAGAAAATATCGTCATACTTGACGATTGGTCCTGCCACGTGTCGGGCCATGAGCTGACACCACCTCAACATCCTTGGATATCTAGGACCCGGGAAGTCCCACTCAACCTATAGTCTAAATACGGGGACCCTCTCAAGGAAGAAGGACACCAGCAAAGAACCATACCCAAATTGTTTCAATTCACCTCGTCTTCATTTTGTTAATTGTCTTTTGATACTGTGCAACACTGCATCAGTCCAGTTAAATACTCGGGGCTCAGTACACTCGATGGCATACTGGAAGTAGATCTGTAATGCCATATGGGGAGAAGAAATCCCATCCATCCAAGCAATCGTAAAAAGAATAGTGCGGAGAGTCAAGTCTGTTACTCCCCAGATCGCCACTTTCCCTTTCTTTCTCTCGGCCTCAAGTACACAATATTGATTGCAGTATTCACTCATCTTTAATCCACTGCCTCTACTACCCGTGAGACTGACATAATACCCACTCTTGGACAATCCATTCAAGAATTATATGTCCTCAATGTCAATGGATAATGTGTGAGCCCCTACATTGAAAACCTGCTGGTCTGGGTCCCACATATGGACCAGGTACTCCAGTAGTCTGACTTGGGCCCTCATGCCCAGGATGCGGAAGTATTTTAAGAGCCCACAATCTCTCAATGCAGCTATGGTGGGAGGATGATTCTCGGCATTTTCATTATCCTCCTCATTTTCTTGTTCTTGCCACTCAAGCACCATGTTTGTGGATATTTACCTGCACAAGGAACATAAAAGAAGGATTAATGATTTTGTTCATGATCTAAATCTTTTTCATTGGCTAAATATTTTTAAAAAATTTGAGTTATGCGCTGCTCGCAGGTGCCTTATTGACATAGTGTGAACACCTCGCAGGTGGCTCATGGCTCACCTGCGAGAACACATCATTCTCACAGGTCCCGTATGGGCCACTTGCGAGAATGCCTATGCGTATGTAGGGTTCAAAAACCAACTTGAAAATGAAAAAATAACCAATGAAATCAAAAATTTAAACCATGAAAATGTCAAGAATTAAGAGCTTACCATAATGTTGCAGACAGCTCGTCAAATGATCTCTTATAGCTCCCAGAAATCAATGCCGAATTCGGAGGATAAAAAGGGGGTTTTTGGAACTCAATAGTGAAAATGTGAAATGATATGGTAAAAATGTGTATTTACTCATTTAATTTACTTTTTACTATGTCATTTTTGGTTTTTTATGTTTATCTATTGTTTAACCTAAGTACTAATATCAAGATGAGTGTAATGACTTGCAGGTGTGTTGACAATGATGATTATCTACAATGGTATGGACATATTTTTCTTCGTAATGGTGTGTTTTTTATTGTTTTTCATGGTTTTTACATAAAACCTCGAGCATCGTTTTTGTCCGTTCTTACACTCATAAATACAAGAGAACGTGATCGAGCATAGTTTTATCACTTTTTCGGGCTCAACAAGGTTATATGAAAAAGGAACCCCCCTGGAGTCCTCTTTAAGCTCTTTTCAGACTCTCTAAACATGAAAAGATCGTCGAGCGACCTTGCT
>ML779334.1:921559-932893 GCA_009831015.1 Picea engelmannii
GCTAATTGCTTGATTTATTTTCTTAATTATGGAATGTTTTTCCCTATATATGAGTGTATTCCACTCATTCATTGTATCATATTGATCATGATCTATGTATCAATCATCAGCTCATTGGAGTAGTGTGAATATATTTTCTCATTATTCCATATTGAATCTCTCTTCCTTTCTTGATAATATTTGTTTGTACTTTCTTTATCTAGATCTCATGTGCAAGTTTCCATGAAACACTAACAAGAATCAGTAGAAATCTTGGCACAATCAACATCTTAAAAGGAAGGATATCAACAATGGATGCTTGGTACTTTTATACGACAGTCGGGTAAAAGGAAAACCGAGCAATATAGAAACTACATGGTTGATTCCTTATGTGGTCTAGGACATCCTACCATCAGGAGTAGTACAGTTAAAAACATTGCAAGGGAACCCCTTCAAGAAACTAAATGGGGCCTGCTTGAAAAAATATCATACATAGCAGTATAAAGTCTTGTTGGTGAAAACCTCTTTGGGTGCACTAATAGGACTCAACTGGGTCAAAAACATTTCAGGGCGTCCTAAGTCAAAATTGAGAATAAAATAGCAAATAGAGAAAAAGGAAAAATAAAATAAAGAGGGAAAAAAAGAAAAAGAAATACAAGTAAAAGCAAGATTAAGGACAAAAAATTTAAGAAATCAAAATTAAGAAACCAATAAAAAAGTTGGCTACCATAATTAGGTACATAAAACTGATCGAAAACTATAATTATCTGACTGAATCACACTATCCACGCATTCATTCACGCTAAAAAACTCGAAGATGAGAAGAGAACAGAGTCTTTGGTCAGCAATCAAAGACGAAACACAAAAATCGAGAGCAAGTTTAGTACCTAGACAAGGTTTGCACCATTACTTAAACAAGCATACCAGTCGATCAACTGAAAGAGAAATGCATCATCCAAACGAACAAAAAATTCATCAATCCAATAAGTGAGGATTTCGAAGATCAAGCTAGTGGGAAAATATCAAGCAAGTGAGCATGAAAACAACACTTCAAGCAAACAATAATATCCTCAACAAAGAAAGAATGTCTTCAAAGGGTCAAGCATTAGTCAAATTTATAAGAAATAAGAAACCAACATGGTCAGACGCTTCCACAAGAAGTCCTCGACTAACTGGAATAACCAACCCAACGAAGTGGCACAAGAAAATATCAACCAAGTTGAGTGCACCCTCTGAGAAACTGAAATCGACATATTCAACATGGTCAATTTGCAGGAGGGCGTTAATGCCAATAATGCAGGATGAGACAAGTTTTATTGCCATGCCTCCATTGAAGAAATATTTCCATCACACAAATAAGCAATTACACTGAACATTATGGTTGAGGTGTGCGAATTAATGATGTCATTGGACTAATTAAAATCTTCGCTCCACCTCCCACCTATAAATTTGGATGAGGCATATGAATTCCCCTCATTATTGTTTACACCTTAGCACATAGGAAATCATAGCATTGAAATCGGAGTTGCACATCCAACTCTAGAGATTCAGGAACAACTACCCAATCAACAAGAAATCACATAGATGCCAAGGATGAGAGGACAGGTAGAAGACTCTTTGGTGGAGCCAAGAACAAAGGAAAAACTCGATAAAGAGGGTGTGACTGAGTTAGAAGAACATATGCAGAACATTCGCAGAGTGTGAATAGAATAAATCGATTGGTTGAGGCATTGGAATAATTTTATTTCTCAGGGAATGGAAGTTGGTACATGGAAGAGGGAAACAAATTTCCTCGAGCATGCATGGATTTGACATTTTTTGGGTGTGCCGCAAATTGAAAATTTCCATGGTTGGAAGGAGGAAGTTGTGAAAATTCTCATCAGTCGGTATCACAATAGACATCTTTGGTTTAATTACCCAATCGACATCATTGGAGGACTGATCCTAAGAATAAAGGGAATACCACATGATGTACACATGTACCCAAAACCCTAAACTCAAGCAACTGGATTCAAACCCTTGTAGGGGGGACATCATCCAAGAACACAAAATGGATGTTGATCAATAAAGTAACCAACCTCCATGCCAAATGGACCTGCATAATAATTTCTTTATTCTTCATAGCTACAGGTCGAGCTTTATATGCAAAGCTCACAATGTTGGAAATAATCGGTCAAATTCTAGACTTGGGGGCTCAGTTCTAGTGGATGGAACACTTAGCCACTTTGATAAAAAGAAACTACAAGGAATTCCAAGAGAGTGGTCAGGCCATAAAATTCCCTTTGCTTCTAATCTATATCACAATGAGCCAAATTGGCCCAGATGGGGAACCTATATTCACTCTAAATTAGACCCTGAATATGAGCAACTACTCCTCCTTTACACCAGGAGAAATCAGATCTTCAGAATCTCCCCCAATCGAGGTAATGTTTACGTGTTGGGTGAATCATGTAAAGATTGTCCCTGATAAGTGGAGAGTGGAACAAAATGTTCTTTGTGATTTACAAACAAGTTCCCTCATTCAACTAAGACTCGATTACACCAATATTTGGTGTGGAGTCAGTGGAGGGCCAATGCCAAAAGAGTTAGAATATCAGTCGACGATTGGAGTTTCAAAAATGTATCCCCCTGGATATATTGAGTTATAATTCGACCATCCTTACACCTTTGACTAATGGTGAACAAGAATACAAATGGGAAGCAACTTTATATACCATCCCATTTGTGAAAAATATGAACATGTAAGAAATTTCATAGCAAAGCAAACTCCTACCAAGAGAAAAAAACAAGAAAAAACAGTCAAGGGTAAACAGGTTGTTCAATTTGACACAAATCAATAAGACATCAATATCATCTAGCATGAAACATTCTATTCAGATATTGCACTTGACTTCAATGAACCATTGATAGTAAAAAAAATAACCTCCTTCACCAACAAGTTATCCACAAAGAGTCAAGTGAAACAAAAAGAGACTCGAACGGATCAGGCTGTCATAAGAAATATATTGAATTCAAGTGTTGGGCCTCAATTCCAAGAATTGATTGTATCACCATATATAAAGAAGGTCAAAGAAAAACAAACCAAGGAAGCCCTAGAAAATCATATCGAAATATGAAAGAAGAAGAAATATAGGAATTTCAATCAGTAAGAACAGAGCACCAGTCGATTGACGTCAGTTGCAACATGTCGATTGAAAATCATTTGACCCGACCCCAGTAAGAAAATTATTCCAATGAAGTAGCGCACAACCATAGTCGACCTGACAAGAGAGTCACCACCACCTAATGTGACTCCAGTTATTGAGGAAACAAGTGAAGTAAAAAATAAGAAGAAATCTAGGGTAGGGAAACAACAAGTATCATCAGAGAGAACCATTTTAGATCTACCCTCCAATTAGAACAATCAATAAATTAACCTTCATTCAAAGTTGAATGAGGTTGACGAGAATCTACAAAATGGAAATACAAAAAAGAACATCATAGGAAAGTCAACCCTATTGGATAGGTCAAATATAATCAGATCATCACAACCAAAATCAAGGCCTATCAAAGAGATTCAGTCGGGCCAACTCAACCCTACACAGTGGTAGACACACAAAAAATTTTAGAAGGAGAGACAATTGTGCACACTGATGGGTCTACACACACAATACCAACGCAAAATTTGGTCTTTGCACAACCCACTCTGATACCATAGGATGAGTAAGACCCTTTATATAATTAAAATAAATAATAAGACAAGACCTATCATAAAGTCAATAAATCATAGATGATAATACCAAACTAGGGTTTCCTAGGACAACAAGCCATCCACTAGAAAACCCTCCTTTAGGAAGCCCTCAAAAATTCGAGTAGGGTCCTGCAGAGAAGACTGAGAACACAGAGAAATAAAACACATAAGGTTAAGGGGAGAAGTAAGGAAAAATGGACCCTGAAACTGAGAAAGGATCTAGTGAGACTACCAAGAAAGACCACGAGAAAGATGATACAAGCAAAGGAAACATCGTTGGATTAGAGAAAAAACTTTCACAAAAGAGCAACAAAAAGAAAAATACCATTTATAGAAAGGACGTCACTCTAAGGGTGGTCACATTTACAACCTTCGGGCCAATCATATGAACAAATGATCAACTTATATGTTGAATTCACCAAAGAAGAAACAAACAGTTGGAAGAGATCCCTCATGGATGGTGGTCGATTGACGACAAGGAGAAATAAGGATAAAATGATATTAAACAATTGCACTATGCTTACCAAAGAGAAGTTGGGCATTGAACATCCGATAGAAGGATTCAATCCTCTAGAAACAATAAAATTTTTAGCTGAAGTAGTTATATCCATAGGTGCTAACAATTATAAAGAAATACAACACCTAATACAAGAAAATGAAGAACTCAAGTAGTCACATAGTAGGGAATTGAGGAATAATTAGGCTGGATTGGCTCAACAGACAACACCAATTTTGTATGAATAACTTGGAAAATTTAAAGAGGTACAGGACCAGCGAGAATTGGCCAATTGACAGGTAGCCACCCTAAGTACAATACTCATGAACTAGCCATCATAATTTTCTACCATTTACAACAAGTTGAAAACACAAAAAACTGTAATCGTCGACTTGAGAACAACTCAACTACTCACCGCTAATTCCAAGTCGAAATAAGTCATAACTAATAAACTGGGAAAAGAAAAAACAATCAAAATAGAACTATCTAAAAAAGAACAAGGATGGCTAAAATAATCAAGAAAAGCTCAAATGATATTAGATCGAGTGGTCTGGCATATCATCCCAACCAAAGAGAAAACACAAGAAGTTAGGAAACGTTTTGACCTAGAATTGACTACAGTACAGGATGCATCCTTGATGGAAAAATTAGAACTTTTGGGGTTGATGAATACAGTGGGATAGAAGCACAAAACTTAGTCAAAGAATGGAAAATTTTCTCTAAGCACTTGATGCAAATGGATCTGTACATCTATCAAACATCATTTTAGGGGATACCACACTTACCTGCAAAACAATCGGGAGAAACATCTACTTACTGAAAGAACTTTCAATTTTTCAATCCATCCCCATATGAGCCAAATATTTTGATCACTAGACATCATTCAAGAACATCAAAGGTAGTCATTGAAGGCTCAAAAGAATCACATGCACAAGTCAAAAAGACACCTCTACCACCAAATATAAGAATGCATGAATGGGACATGCCTCAATACACAAATGACCAAACAGTTCAACCATCATAAAATTAATGAACAAGCATGTGACAAACAAGAAAAGTGACTTTGGCACTACTCGACACCAACATATTTTTCTTCTCTACTTCTCTCTCTCTCTCTCTCTCTCTCTCTCTCTCTCTCATTTTGTAAATATCTTCAAATATTTTATCAAAATTTTCAATGTAATATCCATAGTCCTCCCTTTCTTGGGACAAGAAAGGAATTGGGGGGGGGGAGATGTTGTAGGGGTTAGTCAGCTCTATCGACTAGACCCACTAGTCGACTATCCAAGTTGACCATAGTAGTTGGTTAGGAAAGTCAGTCGAATAGATATTTAGAGTCGACTGACCGAACATATAGGAAATGTAATCGACTGGTAACTATACATCATATATATATATACGTGATTATGTAATGGAAAGACAAAGACTTTTTGGATATAATAAAATGCATTTATGGTTCTCCCACTACTTGTGTATGTCTATATTTATATATATCTTTTTCTCTATATGATGTTGTAGTGTGTATTGTTATGTGTAAGGATCTATCGGTAACCTTATCGTACTTTCCCTAATTTTGACGTCCCTATGTAAGGATTTGAGAATGTGACCCCATTTCTCAAATTCTGACCTCCTTCAATTTTGGCTTACATTTATGATTTTACCTCATCAATATTCAAGGATTCCTCAATTGTCTTGCAAATTTCATATTCCTTCCTTTTGGTAATTCTTAATCCAAGATCCTTTTTTCTTCTTGATTTTGATCATTCTTCTTACCTTCTTTCAATATTTTAACCTCATCCAGTATTTTTTTATTATGGTTTCATAATATGCATATCTCTTCATGTTTCTTTTTCAAATCTTCCCTTGAATCATCCTTTTCCCACTTTTTGTTTCTACTATTTTCTTGATTTATGTTCTTAATCTCCTTAATGAGTGATTCATTAAGGGATTGCATATTGATGAATTCATCGTTTTTCTTTGTAATATATTTTCTTATCTCTCCATTATCCTTTTGAAATTTGGAGCCATTTTCTTTTGATTCCTTTATCTCCTCTTGAATTTTATACATCTCCTCCATTTTTGTATCCTTAATCCATTTATTTGAGAAGAGTTATTCAAAAAATTTCCATGTGGGGGAGAGTTTATTACCTTCATAAAGGCTATCCCACCACTTAAAATATTCACCCCTCAAGTAAAATCCTACCTTCAAAAGTAAATTATTTTCCTTTATCATCCTCAACCATTCCCCAGAATTAATTTCATCCTTATCTTCATCTCCTCTAAAGCTAGGTATTTCCATTGACACTTTATTGAGGTATATCCCAAACCTCAAATCAACCTCAGTGTATTAAGGATAATGATATCAAATAGTTATATTAACTTTTTCAATATAATATTTTTTTTTTCTCTTTCCACTAGATTTTGAATAATCTCAATACAACATCCCAATCAAAAGTTATGATAGTTTTAAGTAAACATACCTTTGAAACCCTACTTTGGAGTCTATCCTCCTAGACTACCTTCCTTATAATGTATTTATGAAATTTAGGCCCCTATGAGTCTAAAATTTTGACCTCTAGTACTTTCAAATGTATTCTCTAAAATTCCATAGGTATGACTAAAAATGGGTGTGCCAAATGAAAGTTATGGTAACTTTCTCAAACCTTGATTAATTTTGGCCTATTCTGGAGAGTGAAATTGTAGAGAATGACCTGCATCCAATATTACATAACTGATTCTTAAATTAACACTAAAAATACTAAAGATCTCCCTCATTCCAATGCAATTGGTCTCATAGAATTTATATCCTCAATGAAGAAGTTATGTTTTTTTTACCTGGAACACTTGTTTGAGACTGGTTATAGGACTAGTCAAAAACCATATCTTCAATAGGGTGTATCTCAGAAACTAAAATGAACCAAAAGAAAAAAATTGTACCACAGGTACCCTGATATGTATTCTAAAAATCCTCTAAGTTTCACTTTCTGAAGTGGCCCCAAAAAAGTTATAGAAAAATGCCAAGGTGACCTGCTTGATGAAGAAAAACTGTAGGATCAATGCTCTAAAACCAAATGTAATGAACCAAATGCTTAAAACATCATAACAGAATAGAAGTGCACACCATATACAACAATGTGAGCATGGAGGAAAAATTCAATATAGATAAGTTACACAATAACTCCTTAAATAATAGGATGAACTCCTCCACATAACCAAATACATTCATCCATCACAATTCTCATGTCTACAATAATGAGTACAAACACCTATTCAGACCTACACATGAGGCCCTTTTACTATTAGGTCGACCCTATTACATATATTTACACATTTCATGTACATTCATCCCCATATATCCCCCCCATTGGGGTCATATCATATACATTTAACTCTATATATTCCCCCTTTGGGTCATAATATTTTCTAGCCCCAACTTGGGGGTAATCTGCTACTAAGAGATATGAGTAGCATAGTCTATGGTTGGGAGGAAAGTATGAGATCTGCACGCAGTTGGTGGTTCAATTCATAAGATAAGTGTCTCTTACGTTCTTGGTTTACATGTTGTGTTATTATTTATGATATTTTTGTTAATGGGATTTTATTGTTTAATTATGCTTAATTTTATACATTTTTAAGACTGTATAGAATTGCATAATTGTAATCATATGCATAGAATTTTTATCAATTAAATTGGTATCAGAGGCAGAATCTAGTGTGGCATTGGGGTTGGGGATGCTACAATGTGGTATCAAAGCTTCGAATTCGAAACTAAGCCTAAATGGGACAAGTATAAAGCATATAAGAGAAATTTGTAGAATATTCCTACAAACTATTTGACAGAATGTCAAAAATGGATATCTACAAATTGTTTAAAAAAATTATTGCACATAAATTTGGGAAGAATTCATGGGTAATTCGATGGAATTGAACCCAAGAATTAAAAATTTCCAATTAAATACTTTATTGGTTACTTTCGGGCCTGTAGATGGCAAATTTTCATAGTTGTAGAGTGCCATGGCGAAATTGGGAAAGAAATGGGCCAAATTGGTCAAAATCCCCAATTTCTATAATGAAATCTATGGAAAATTCGATGGAAAAGGATTGAAATTCATGTGCAGAATTCGGATTGGTTCCTATAGAACCATAATAGGCCACAGTGAGGTTAACTACATAGCTCTAATGGAAGTATGTGCGGCATTATGAAAGTACGCATTTTTGGGCATTTTTGAAAATTGGGAAATTTTGGAAAATTGGAAAAAACAATTGGGTATTTTTGTGTATGGTGACATCAGCATGACATGGGGGGGCCATGTGTCAGTTGACATGGAATAGTGGTGATGTGTACTTCCATAGTGACAAGTATATGGGTATTTTATACTCATTTTTGTTATGTTTTCACCATTGTCATTTTTCTAAGAGACCGTTTTCTACCACTTGTAGGATAAAATCAGTCAAGAATAAATATATATATATATATATATATATATATATGATGAAGATATAATTTATTATTATTAACATGACTGTTAACACATAGAAAGTTTCGGATTCATAATCCGATGCTCTAGTCAAATTCTGTGTAAATATGGAATTAATGACTTTGTGCTTTTACACTTTCTCCAGAGGAAATTTTAGCCAAAATTGGTCTCCCAAATGGAGCAAAATTGGGAAAAATTGTCTCAACACAAATTTTTCTAGATTGATGAGTAGATTAAATTTTGACGAAGTAAAATTTTATGGATTGGATATCTGGGGTCCCCTTTAGTCCTCTAAATATTTCAAAAATTCTCGAAGCACGACCAAAAATAGTGGATTTTGCACCATTTCAGTATCCCTACACCAACCCCTTTTGAATTTTGTAAGGATCCCAAATGGGTATCTCCATGTCAGTTTTTTGAGTTATCTATCAAAATTTCACCTTTATGTGGGCCCCGGTTACTGAGCACGACCTTGATATTCAAAAGTCACTAATTTCCATTTTTGGGGAATTTTAAGTAGAATTACCCAATGGCCCTCACTAGAATCCTTGTATCCCTCGTCACTATGGACACACCCCTAAAATTTGATCCAATTATGAGTTTAAACTCTCTTTCTATGGCTAAAACAAGTTTTCGGCTCTAGAATTATTTATTTATTTTTGTAAATTGTCTATTAATTTGTTGATGTGGAAACTTAGCTAACATAGAATGGCATGTGGCCAATTATTTCCACATGTCATCTCCTAATTCGACCATGTCATCAACCTTACTCATCCTCCATCGACGATTTTTATTTCCTGCACATTCACGATTTTCAAAAAATCTACTTTATGAGATTTTGATGAACCCCGATCATCGACGATTCACTTCCATCAGTGAGTTATAAAAGGAACTTCTTCCAGAGATTTAACCGAACCTTGAAACCCAAACTAGAATGAATCTGAACCATCGATCTCAAAATTCGGAGTAATCTCAATCTTCGATCTACTAAAATTTACCAAGATCGTGGACGAATTGTAATCATTGATTTACCAAATTGAAAAGCAATATAGACCATCCATTCCCCAACATCCAAAACTCCATCGGCGATCGACAATTTCCTTTGACAAGCGACTTACAATACTTCATCGAATTTGTCGACCCGATCATCAACGATTGACATTTATTGAACTGACATGGCATGACACATGTTTATTGATGTGGCATGACTGTTATAACCCTAATTTGCACCAGACATGCTTACCTGGCATCAAGCCCTCTCAAATTCCTTCTTTGCCAAAACACTGCTGAACAACTCTTCTTAAAAACCCCTTTTATAAAGGTCCACGTGCCCTGCTCCATTACTGCACGCGTGTACACACTAGCTGACCCAAGACAACCCACGTGTACCTGCAAAATCATGAAAAAAGGAAAGTTGTTGACAGAACACACATCTTTGGGTAAGTTAACTAAACCTTTCGGCCATGCATGGTCGGTCACTCGACCAAATACCTAGCTTCTTCCAGCCTATAAAATAAGGGTTAGGGGTCCCATTTGAGAGGAGGAGAATCATAGTAAAGAAACTATACCCAATTGAGCATTCCATTTGTCCCAACCTTTAGCCATCCTTGTACAAAGAGAAGTATAGAGCAAAGCAGTTGGAAGATAGTGGAAGAAGAGCCCAGTGTTAGAAAAACAGGACCATGGAGAAATAAAATAAAACAAATGTGGAAACAAAACACAAAAGATACACAATACAATAGAGACACAAATTTACGTGGTTCACCTAGTGTGGGCTACATCCACCAGAGAAATTGCTAGGTCCTTCCTTTATTATTATCCAACATATGAAGGGATACAACCTACAACAAACCCGTTGTAACTTCCTCTTCTTTCTCTCACGGTCTCCTATCTCAGAATACAATATTCGCCATTAACCATAGTTGCAATACATTTCCCTCATAAAAGAGGGTTGCCTTCTAGGGAAAAAAACCCTAACATAATCTCTATCGTTAGATGTGTGACCTTATAATGAATGGTCCAGATTTACAATGAAATTACAATATACATTTACAAGGAAATTTTTCCTTCAAGGGCTTCGCCCCTGAACCCCCGCTAGGGGCCCACTTGCCCCTAGACCCCCCAGACCCCGCAGAGGGGGTACCCCCTCTGCACTCCCCCACATGGAAGAGTGTACATACTTCTGGGGTGTAAATACTTCATGGGGTATAAACACGTCTGAAAGTAAAATACCTCTGAATCAGGAAGATAATCTAGATCCACAACCAACAATCTCCCACTTGGAGACTGATCTCAACAACTCCACCGCTATTGTATATGTTGGAATCTGAACCTTCTTGGAACTGGAAAATTTCTCATCTTCATCTTCATTCTTGAAGACCAACTGAAATTGAGCAGGAACTCAGTTTCTCCCTGGTTACTCCCTTTGTTAACATGTTTGCAGGATTTTGGCTAGTGTGTATCTTTTCCAACTTCAAATGTCCATCTTCCAAGGTGGATTGTATGAAGTGGTACCTCAACTGTATATGCTTAGTCTTCGAATGGAAGGCTAAGTTCTTTGCAAGATGAATGACACTCTCACTGTCACAGTACAACCTGCTATTCTCTTGCTTCTTTCCTAATTCCTCCATAAACCTCTATAACTAAATCAT
>ML779334.1:932991-969237 GCA_009831015.1 Picea engelmannii
TCTATCTCCTCCTGTGTCTTGGGACACATTTCCTTAGTTAATTTGAAATGGTTGGCCAAAGGTGTACTAACTGGTTTTGCATTCTGCATTCTAAACCTCTCCAACACCTTCTCTGTGTACTCACCCTAAGACAATGTCAGTTTCCGATTTTTCCTATCTCTTGTTATTCTCATACCAAGGATTTTCTTTGCCGCACCCAAATCCTTCATCGCAAATGAATTGGCTAATTTCTTCTTGATCAAATTTATATCGTGCATATTAGACCCTGCAACAAGCATGTCATCTGCATACAATAGCAAGATAATAAAGCTTCCATTTTCTAGATTTTTAAAATAAACACAGTAATCAGAATGACATCTACTATAACCCTGTTCTGTCATAAACCTGTCAAACTTCAAATACCACTGCCTTGGAGCTTTATTTAGGCCATATAATCTCTTCTTCAACCTACATACCGAATTCTCCTTCCCTTTGACCTCATACCCCTATGGCTGCTGCATATAAATCTCTTCCTCCAAATCCCCATGGAGAAAAGTTGTTTTTACATCTAATTGTTCAAGATGCAAATCTTCTACTGCCACAAGACTTAAAATAGTTCTAATTGAAGTCATTTTAACAATAGGAGAAAATATTTCATCAAAATCTATACCTTTCTTTTGTGCAAACCCCTTTACAACAAGTCTAGCCTTGTACCACTTTTCTCCTCCATATTCTTCCTTCAACTTGTAAATCCATTTATTCTGCAATGCTCTTTTTCCCGCAAGAAACTAAACCAAGTCCCAAGTATGGTTATTTACCAAGGAATCCATTTCCTTTTTCATGCCTTTCTCCCACTTCCTTTTGGTGTCTACCTGCATTACCCCTTGATAACATTCTTGTTCACTAGAATCAATCAACAATAAATAATACAATGAAGGAGAGTATCGTTCAGGGGGTATACTTAACCTGATAGATTTTCTAACAACACTTACAAGTGTTTGAGGTACTTGTTGCTCCTGTTGTTGTACATTTTGATTTTCTGTTTCCTTTGGAATTTCTTTTTTAGTGATCTCATCAAGCACTGTGTATTCATGTTTTTCTTTTTCCTATTTCTTTCCCTGCAACTGATCTTTGTACATGACCTTCTCATTGAATATGAAATCTCTACTCCTAATGATTTTGTTATTTTCATAATCCCATAAGTGATAACCAAAATCATTAACACCATATCCAATAAACGTACACTTCTTGGATTTTTCCTCAAGCTTTGTTCTATTTTCTTTATCAATATGGACAAATGTTTCACAACCAAAAGTTTTCAAAAAAGAATAGTTTACCTTTTTTCCTGTCCATTCGTCCTCTAGAATTGTACCATCCAAAGAGCTTGAAAGTCCTATGTTTATTAAGTAAATAGAAGTATCTATATCAACTACCCAAAGATGTAAGGGAAAACCAACATGCAATCTCATACTCCTTGCAAGCTCCATGATTTTCTTGTTCATCCTTTTTGACACACCATTTTCTTGTGGTGTTCTTGGAACTGTCTTCTCTCTATGAATCTCATGGTATGAACAGTAATCATCAAACTCCTTGCTGAAATATTCACCTCCATTATCTGATCTGAGACACTTCAACTTTTTTCTTGTCTCACTCTCAACTAAAGCTTTCCATTTCTTAAAAGTATCAAAAACATCAGATTTTTGTCGAATGCAATAAACTCAAGTTTTTCTAGTTGCATCATCAATAAAAGTAATATAATAATGAGAGACACCAAGAGATGATACCTGAGCTGGTCCCCATACATCTGTATGCACAAGCTCTAACCTTTCACTCTTCTTTTCTTTTCCGACTCTGAGAAATCTGACTCTCTTCTGTTTTCCATAAACACAATGCTCACAGAAGTCCAAATCAATTTGTTTAAGATCTGGCAACAAATTTATTTTGTGAATTATCTGCATCCCCTTCTCACTCATGTGTCCAATCCTATGATGCCACAATGTTGTATCCACTCCTATAGAAGCTAAAGAGATAGAAGAGTCAGTATTACCAATACATAAATACAATGTACCTACCTTCTCTCCTTTCACTATCACCAATGATCCTTTGATGACCTTCCACGTCTTATTTGTAAATATGGATATACAACCTTTACTTTCCAATTGCCCTATTGAAATTAGATTTTTTCTTAAATCTGGAACATGTCTTACCTCTTTCAACAATCATTGGTTTCCATTGCGTTGCTTTATTTTTACCTTTCCCATTCCAACAATTTTGCATGGTGCATCGTCACCCAAATGAACTTGTCCAAAATCACCTTGAACATAATCTAGAAAATGTTTCCTATGGGGTGTGACATGAAATGAAGCCCCTGAATCTACTACCCAAGACTTAGAAATATTATCTATAGAAAGAATCAAAGCATCTTGTAACACATCACCTTTTACATTTGCTTCCTAATTTCTCTTCTACTATCCATCTCTTTGTTTCTTTGGAGCTCTGTAGTCTTTCTTAAAATGTCCTTTCTTCCCACAATTCCAACACTCTATCTTTCCAAGTCTGGATTTGGATCTTCCCTTCCTAGAATTCCCATGGTTCCCGAAACCCTTTCCTCTATCCTTTTGTCTTCCCCTATTCTCCATGTTCAACACATTTCCTGATGTCTGACCTATAATTTTCCATCACATTTCCTCACTAAGGATAACACCAACAACATAATCAAATTTTAAAGTATTTGAACCAGAGACAGAGTTACTTATAGCCATGACCAAGCCATTCCAACTTTTTGGCAATGAGCACAAGATTAGAAGAGCCCTGACCTCATCATCAAAGTCCACTTTTATAGAACTTAGTTGATTAGTAACCGTATTAAAATCATTTAAATGATCTACAACAAACCCACCTTCCGAAATATTCATATTATATAATCTCTTCATTTGAAATACCTTATTGGATGTCGAGGGTTTTTCATACAATTTGGCCAATGCATCCATCAAACCCTTCGTTGTATTTTCTTTGGAAATATTGAAAACCATCGACGCTGTCAAGCTCAACCGTATCATTACTAGAGCCTTTCTATCAAGAATATCCCATTCTTCATCCTTTGTAGCCACTGCCTTCTTTACTATTCTGCCCAATGGTAGGAATAGATCCTTCTGATATAAATAGTATTCCATCTGTATCTTCCATAACTAGTAGTTTTGGTCATTAAATTTCTCGACCCTAAACTTTCCATCTTCTGACATTTCTCCCACTCGAACCAGGAACCCTCTTTTCCTGCAAGTTACCTTTCGATCTGATACCAGTTGTTAGAAAAACAGGACCGTGGAGAAATAAAATAAAACAAATGCGGAAATAAAACACAGAAGATACATAATACAATAGAGGCACATATTTATGTGGTTCACCCAGTGTGGGCTACGTCCACCAAAGAAATTGCCAGGTACTTCCTTTATTATTATATAGCATATGAAGGGATACAACCTACAACAAAACCACTGTAACTTCCTCTTCTTTCTTTCATAGTATCCTATCTCAGAATACAATATTCACCATCAACCATAGCTGCAATACATTTCCCTCATAAAATAGGGTTGCCTTCTAGGGAAAAAAACCCTAACATAATCTCTATCATTAGATCTGTGACCTTATAATGAATGGTCTAGATTTACAATGAAATTATAATATACATTTACAAGGAAATTTTTCCTTCGGGGGCTTCACCCTTGAACCCCCGCTGGGGGCCCGCTTGCCCCCAGACCCCCTGAACCTCGCAGAGGGGGTACCCCCCCTCTGCACTCCCCCACCTAGAAGAGTGTACATACTTCTGGGGTGTAAATATTTCATGGGGTATAAACACAGCTGAAAGTAAAAGACCTATGAATTAGGAAGATAATCAGGCTCCACAACCAAAACCTAGGACCAGGATTGAGGAGCAGGAGCCGACTTTATCATTGTAAGGTATCATTGTGAAGTTAATAAAAGAATTGATTTTCCCATCCCACCATATGAGATTGTCATTATTGGAATATTGATTGTATGATTGATTAAATATCTAACCCATTAGTTCATAGATCAAATGCATGTGGAGTTCTTTGTTTGTCTTTAGTGAATGCAGGTCAACATTGGAAGGAGAGTTGCAGTCAAAGAATGACCAAATGCGAAAAGGGATCAACATCAAACACAAAAAATAAGGTACGTCAACTTGATCTCTTGAGCCTTGTATTTACGCATGAGTAATGGGGGTCTAGGCATGGGATGATGGTAAAAAGAAAGAATCTTTAGGTCATTTCTGCATGCATGATAAAACCCTTAGTGCTAGTCCGTAGGAGGGATTTCCCACCCACAACAGAATTGGCGACCATACTAGGGATCTCTAGGGTTTCTGGGAATGTTTTTTCTTGGGTATTTTTAAGAACTGGTTTCATTTCTTATTTTTAAAGTTTCTGCAAAAGTCTGATCTAACAGAGATTTTGGTCTTTCATACCGGTTATCTTTATTTATTTTCTTGACTCAATTTTTTTTTTTGAGACCCATAGAGGTACATGTGGCCTGAATAAGGTCTGCACGTGTGTACCTGTGCTCTAACTTCTCACATCCCACGTGTACATGCTAGCTGAGGAAGTGTCAGTTGCGTGTATGATTCTAGAAAATTTCTTTTAGAGAGGCAATCATCCTCTCCCCTGTTAGAAATAGTCCTTCTCTGGGGTTTTCTGGAACTCTTTCTAGTCTTTGTTGTTTGCAGTCTATAGCTTATGTTTCACCTTAGATTGGTTTGTTCTATGAATTTTTCCTTGAATTGTTTTCTTTTTTCTGTTAAATTAAGGGTTTGAGTCTCCAAGAGATCTCGGTTCTCAGTACCAGTAGTCTTTGCCTAGGCTGGATTGCTTGGCGTTTCATTTGTCCTAGATTTTTAGAGATACATGTGGCCTGTATAAGGCCAGCATGCGTGTACACGTTCTCTGACTTTACACAGCTCGTGTGCACACTCTTGTTGTTGAACTGCCAGGAATGTGCTTGTGGAGAAAATGTTTGTTGAAGGTGAGGCATTCATCCTTTCCTTTGACAAGATTTATACCTATCAGGTTTTTGGGTCTCTGTCATAGCGGTCAGTAACTTAGGTTTGATCACAACAATAACTTTCTTTTTCATTAAGAAGTTTTCCTCAAAATTTTCTTTTTATAGGGTTTTTAGACAAGTGTGAGAGTCCATTTTTAATTTACTTGGGTGTGATTTTTAAAGTGACTCTTTGTGATCTGTGCTTAGGCCAGAAGTTTTCTTGGTTTTTACTTGTTGATATTTTTCCTTTTTGCTTTGTTAGCATTCAAATAAAAAAAAGTCTTTTATTTCTTTGTTTGGTTAAATAGTGTTGTTTTGCATTAGTAACCACGGAAAAATATTTGCTTTCATAAGTTCTTGATGGTTTACTTAGATCATAAGTAACTCGTAGTCGAGTGAAATCCTTCTTTGATTTTGTTGTTCAAAGATATTAGAAATTTTTTAGTTTGAAAAGTTATTTAAGATTTGAGTCAAGAGAAGTTATTTTGTTTCCAACTTTCTGTTTATTTTTCTTTCATCTGTCAAACATCACTAGTTTCACTTTCATAACCTTTGAATTAAGACAAGCCATAAAAATTAATGCTAAATCTAAAATTCATTAGACTTTTTATGTTTGTAGGGTAAACCAACTAGTTTAGGGTTAGGGCCTTGAATTAGGTTAGAGAGGAAACTCTTCAAGGCCATTAAATCAAACATTGGAGTCTGAGTTAGGGAGTGTCAAAGTCCAGTATTATGAAATTTATCTAGGACCCCCCTCTAACACAGGGGATAAACATGAGGTCGCGTGGGGAAAGGTAGCGTAGATAACCCCTCCAAAGATGGACCAATCGTAGTGGAGAACACATATAGAGGGCTTGTCTTGGGATTCCATCGATTGCATTTTCCATGGAGCTTCGTGGGTCTCAAATCCATTCGAGGTCCTCAGTTTTCTTCCAGACCACTTACCTTCGATACCCTTGACAGGTTTCAGTCTAGATACCCTGATCATTGTGGTCTACCCGACTTTCGACTATTCACGCTCTGGCAACCTAGTTGCCTATCTTTTTAGAGATATACACAGGTAACTGGGAGGGTATACCGCGGTACCTAGGAAATACATCGGGCCACGCTTTGAAGAGTATGCCCGAAGGGTGCTTCCTTGTTCAAGTTTCACTTGCACTGGTAAGTTGCTCTAGTGTTGGTTGTTGTAACTATTCTTCGAACTAGTTTAGTGTTTGCTTGTTTTATCTTTGAGGGACCTTTTTAGTGTGTGTTTTTTTTTGAATGAATAGAAATACCTAGTGTGTCTTTGATCTTCTCACACAATGGAGGATCATGATCTCTGCTAGTCACGAAGAATTCTAGGCCTATCACTGGTTACACTAGAGCCACCTCCGCCACCACTAAGGAAAAATCTAGAACAATAAGGGTCTTTTGAAGCGACCGGGTCACAAGAAATTGTACCCGACCAACATCCAGAGGAAACAACCATTTTAGACTTTGGAGATAAAGCTCTTGGTCCATCTAAAACTCCAACCACTGATCTTTCGACACCCATCATCGTACAAATTCACCCTTACGAGTGCCAGATAGTGTCACATGCAGCAATGGAAACAAATATTGTCACTTCTTATGGGAATTCTTCAATTCCCACTACGGTTGTCACCACAGGGGATTTTCCACCTCCTAAACCACCGTCACCGGTCCAAGCCACCATGGTCTTGACTGCCTCTACCTCAAATAGTGGTCCAATCCTATCTATGGCAGTGACCACGGCCCCTTTGACACCGAGTGCGACAAGCCCTCTGTTCTTATACGTGATGCCTAACTCATGTACAAGTCCTATACTTTCCTACTCCACTTCACAGACTTTAGGTATGGGGGCAGGGAACTCTAACGCTCTTCTGCAAGGACACATGGCGGGTGCTTCAGCTCCTTTTAATGCTTTTCCTTACGGGGGAGGTCATATACCTCCTTCGTCCCCTTCGATCGGTGGCACCCACCAACAATCTACCGGGCCACCCACACACCATATTTTATTTGGAGCAGGGATTCAAGGACCACCCACTCATAATATGTCGGTAGGTTCGACACCTTTTTCTTTGTTTAGGGTGTTTGTTAACAACTCTTTCCCATCAACTTCTTTCCTGACTGGGGGCAACCCAAGTTATGGATAACCTATTCCTATGCAGGGTATTATTCCTGCACAGGGGGGAAAACCCAAGAACTTCTTCCACATCAGGACCTTGGAATTCTTGGCAGGGATCAGTTCCCCCATTAGGAATGTCGATCTGGGGAAATTATTTTCACAACCAATGGAACCCCAGACAAGGTACTATGCATATGCCCATCGGATCAGCATGGGGAAACCCTTCCCAAAGTCCTCCGAATGTAATGCATGCCCAACCATCTACATCCTATTTTGGGAATCAGCTGATGATGTCTCCTCACACAAAAAATCCATACACTAGTCATGGCCATGGTCTTTACCAGAACCCAGGCCAGTAGCTGAACTTTTCCTAGCAACTTGGTGTCAGTCAAACTCCAAGTCCCTTTTTCCATGGTTATCACCAACAACCCAAACTACCTTTCCTGGCAATCTTGCATTTTCCAGACTTGACAAGGTTGTTGAATGACCCTATCTATCACGATCTGCATTGGCCCCCTATGCCGACGAAGTTTCCTTCGGACATACCAAAGTTAGAAGCCAAGCCTAACAAAGATCTACAAGATCATGTGACCACCTTCCATCTTTGGTTCTCATCTAACTCGTTGAAAGATGACTCTGTACAATTGTGATTGTTTCAATGTAATCTCATTGGGAGTGTTGCAAAATGGTACATTGAGCTCAACCACTCAAGATACTCTTCCTTCGGTGAATTCGCAATGGCTTTCCTAAACCATTTCCATTTACCTGTGAGATACGATGCTGGCACAAAATTTCTAGACAATTTTGCGCAGGAAAAAGCAGACCATATCTCTGATTGCATTCGAGAATGGAGATGTCGGAAGAGTTTAATTAAGGTGCCAGTCCCACCAGAATTCCTTCTCGAGTGGTTCCTTAAGTATTTGTTCCCACAGTTATCCAAAGATGTCGTAACGTCGGGAGTGTTTTCTGAAGAAGATGCCATCATGAGAGCTCAACAGCTTGAGCTAATCTACTCTTAGTCTAGTTTATTATACGAGATCTTGCTAGATGCGTCATGCTCAATAATTGATAAAACCAGATAGAGAGATGGACCACATGCCAATGGTATTGTTGGTTCAACAAAAATAAATCCCGTTGAGCAACTGACGAAGAAATTGCAACAATTTTCTATACAACACACAGTGGCCAACCAAACTACTATTTTGGCTGCTCCCCCTACCCATATGTCGGATGTACACACAGTGAAATCGACAAATACAAAGGCCACCCAACAACCTGAAGGAAAGAAAAAACAATGAAAGAAGGCTAAGGGGGGTAAGAAACCCACTAATAATGCTGGCGGGGGAAACAATGAGAAACATAAGGTGAGGTATCCATGCAACCTATGCGTGGAAGACCACCCGACCCACCAATTTCCTCGGCTTGTAGAGGCCCAAAAGTTTGTGACACAACAACAGCTTTTCGTGTTAACCAATCCATTTTAACATGGGCAAAACCTAACCCAAGCCTCTATAAGCATGGAAGGGGGCAGTCAAGGACCCTCTCCATCTTCGAACAATCCCGCATCCACGAATGTGTATATGATGAAGGGTGATGCTTTTATATCGACTAGAGCACATGATTATAGTAAACCAAGCACTTATGAGAAGGGAAAAGAAGACAAACTCCCATCTCTTCCTCTCCATATCAAGAAGACTTTGGGTGAAACAATGACACACATCCAAAAAGGTGAATTCAAGAAAGATTCTCACAACCCAAATGCAAGGGCCGCCCATAACTATTATGTTGTGGAGGATTTGTCTCAAACCCCTTGTGCGATGTCCGCTTTGGAGGTCCTCCAAAGCTGCCCTTCCTAGAGGAAAGATTTGTTAGCCGCTTTAGGATATACCGAGACTTGTAATCTAAGTAAAATCATGCTGGATACAACTGACTTAAAACCTCATCTTCCTTACCACGTAGCATTTCAAATAGTAGTGGCTCACCACACGAAAACTTTTACTCGGAATATTTTTCACATGGTGGTTGATGAGGGTGCCTCGACATGTGTTATGTCATTGGCATGTTGGAAGGCCATAGGCCATCCTGTTTTGTCTCCGTCACCTACTCTTCTCACTACTTTCGATGGTCGTTCATTCCGACCACATGGTAACATTCCCTCTTTCCCCGTGTAGTTATGAGGGAAGACCATGTGTGTTGAGGTAGAAGTAGTCGACGCGTCCCTCAACTAAAATCTCTTGTTGGGAAGGAGTTGGACTTACACCATGCAAGTAGTGGTTGCTACAGTTTTCCAGGTCTTGTTGTTTCCACATGAGGATCGGATTGTGACCATTGATCAATTGTCTTTCTCTAGACCCGACCCTTCATTGGGGGTATCCACGGTCCCGATGATTGATAATGCCCAACCAGGCGTAGTCAACGTAGGGGCTGGTTTGTGCCCATATTTGATGGGTACCTTCAATTACCTGCCACCTCAAGGTGATGTCAAGTTCATATCTGACCACCATAAGGTTGAGATTTTCCAAGTTTTGTCGTTTCACATGACTTACTTCAATGATCCATGGATACTTCCTTTCCCATCGGCCACGATGGAAGCGATAGGGAACCATGGCATGTCCATGCCCTTGTCCTCAATTGAAGTAGTTTACTCTTTAGTCCAGCAAGCTTCGGCCAACATAGATCCAACTCCTGCACAAGAGTTAGATCCAATTCTAGAACCTATTTGGGCTCAAGGCTCTCTCGCTGACACCGATTCATTAGACTTAGTCTTTCCCTCCGACGAAGAAATAATTGAAGCAATGACTAGTTCGGACAAACCTTGGGATGATCTCGATCACAGATCATACTTCCTCCTAGAGTTAAGCAGAATCAAAGCCAGAGAATTCACCTTGACTATGAATGGAGATAGGTCTTGTCCTATTATTCCCTTAGCTACACATGAGGTTTATGCCGAGCATAATATGGAAGCTATCGCTAAAACCATACCGATTGATATCTCCAGAATCCCTAGCGTCATGGAGAATGTTTTCGTCAGAGCTAATTGTTCCCCCGGAGAGATTCAAATCTACACAGATCTATTTAAAGAATTTCACGATGGTTTTTTCCTGGTCTTATGAGGAAATGCCAGACATCGATCCAAAAATAGTCGAGCATGAAATCACAACTTATCCGGATGCCAAGCCTATTCAGCAGAAGCTTTGTCTAGTTAATCCCAGGAAAGAAGTAGCCATTAAGGTTGAAGTTGAGAAACTGCTAAAAGTCGGCTTTATCTATCCTATCCATTTGACCCAATGGGTTTCAAATCCTGTGCCAGTCAATAAGAAATAGGGCATGATTCATGTATGTATGGACTTCCATGATTTGAACAAGGCTTGTCCAAAAGATAATTTTCCCACACCATTCATCGACCAGATAATTGATGAATGTGCAGGTTGTGAGGCCTTCTATTTCATGGATAGTTTTTCGGGATATAATCAAATACAAATCAAACTCGAAGACCAGCACAAAACAACATTCATTTGTCCATGGGGTACATTCATGTATCGTGATATGCCCTTTGGTCTAAAAAATGATGGAGCGACCTTTCAGCGGGCCATGTCTTTTTCTTTCCATGATCTCAAGCATTTAGTCGAGGCCTATTTAGATGATTTAGCATCTCTATCTCGCAAGAGAATGGATCATCCCACGGACCTTCGACTTAAATTTGAGCGATGTCGCTACTTTCGGATTCACTTGAATCCAAACAAGTGCAGCTTTTGCGTAACATCAGGATGTTTGTTAGGTTTCATAGTGTCAACAACAGGGATCATGGTCGATCCTCTCAAGGTTGAGGCAATAGTTCAGTTGCCTCCCCCAGGCACAATCCTTCAACTTCAGAGTCTACAGGGCAAGGAAAATTTTTTAAGATGTTTCATCGCCAACTATGTCGAGATCACAATGGGGTTTATGTGCTTACTGAAGAAAGACTTTCCTTTTCATTGGGACGATGCCACTCAATGCTCCTTCGATGCGTTGAAACATGCCCTCACAACTGCCCCTCTACTTTGACCACCCAACTATAAAAAATATTTCTTATTATACCTGGCTGTCGCAGAGTCCACCATCGGTATGGTATTAGTTCAGGAAGATGATTTTCTCTCAAAATATGTGATCTATTACCTGAGCTGAGGCCTAGTCAGACCGGAACTTAATTATTCTCATATCGAAAAACTTGTGTTGGAAGCAGTCCATGCTATTCAACGGTTTCATCATTATGTTTTGTTTTGCAAGACCATCATCATTGCTATTGTGAATCCATTTCAATACGTGTTGACACAATGGGTAATAGGTGGAAAGATCAGTAGATGGATAGTCTTCCTCCAGGAATTTCATTTAGATTTCGTTTTAGCAAAATCCAAAAAGACACTGGTCTTTGCAGAACTTATTTCGGAACTTCCGGTTGATTCAGGTGATGTTATGCTCGAAGAGTCACCTATCAAAGGAGATATGTTTTTGATAGCATCTTCGGATCCCTAGTACAGAGATATACTTGTCTATATCCAGACTTTGAAGTGTCCCACCTCTGCTTCTCGTGATGATCGTCATCGTATATGCCATCAGGCTAAGAATTATCTTATACTCAACGATATGTTGTATCGAAGAGGTGTAGACTGCATCCTGCGTCGATGCCTCACTCACGAAGAAGCAGTTATCATGCTTAATGATTTCCATACCAGAGCATGTGGTGGTCATTTGTCTGGTTTGGCAATAGCCCAAAATATTTTACGAGCAGGTTACTTCTGGCCAACACCAATCAAAGATTGTATTGAATCGGTCAAGAAGTACCACTCGTGTCAGATATTTTCTCGGAAGATGATGGCACATCCCGCTCCCATGTTTCCTATCATCACAGTTGGTCCCTTCACCAAGTGGGGGATTGATTACAATAAATGCAACCCTCCTTCAGCTAGGGGGAACTGTTATGTCATTGTAGTCATAGACTACTTCACGAAGTGGGTCGAAGCTATGCCAACATTTAAAGATGATGGGGAGACTGCAGCTCTCTTTTTATTCAACTAGATAACAGTAAGGTTCGGCGTCTCGAGAGAGATTTTCATTGACCATGGAAATCACTTTCAGAACTAGATGATGACCAAGTTAACATCAAATCTTAGGTTTTGGAAAGAACCTTCGTCGCCCTACTACCCCCAAGAAAATGGTCAGGTGGAAGCTGTAAATAAATCTCTTAAGACCATCCTACAGTGAACGATCAACTAAACCAAGTCAAATTGGCATTTGATGTTATACTCGGCATTATGGGCTTACCGAATGTCTATTAAGACTGTAACCGGTTTCTCACCTTTTCAACTCGTTTACAGGCTGGAAGCATTCTTGCCTATAGAATGTCAGATCCCATCCCTAAAATTGGCAGTACAGTTATTGCCAGACACTTCTCCACTTGAAGAACGGTTATTATACCTTGAACGGCTCAATGAGAAACGCCATGATGCGGCCCTGGCCAATGAGGCTCACAAACATAAAGTCAAGTGTTAGTATGATCGGTCCATTCATCCTCGAGTTTTCTCTGAAGATGACCTTGTCCTAGTATATGACAAAGATAAGGACCCCCTAGGGGCAGGAAAATTCAAACCCATGTGGTTCGGACCCTTCATCATAAAAGAGGTTCTAAAAAAGGGTGCTTATCGTCTGGTTGACTTTGAGGGAAATTCTTTGGAGGAGCCTAGAAATGGGCTCTACCTCAAGAAGTATTACTCATAGGTAGGTCACCTTGGGTAAATTTTTGTAACATAAGTATAGTCTTTGTACTATTACTTTCTAGTTTCTTTTAGTATTATGGACGTGTCATTTTTTATGTTATCCTTTGTCACTATGGCAGATGTCAAGTGAATAAGAGGTGTTCATTGGGTATGCAAATGGTGCTAGCCAACACACTCGGAGGCTTGCCTCTGCAACTTGGGTAATTTTTACACCTCGAGGCCAGTTATTATCTTTTGGAGGTATATGCTTAAGTGACACCACAAACAATGTCACTAAGTACAATGCAGTTATTGAGTTGCTTCGTGACAACCTTTTATTTGATATCCCTCATCTCCGGTTCTATTTATACACTCAACTGTTTGTGTCTCAGTTAAACAGAGTCTACCATGTTCATGATCCAACTTTACACTGACAAATCCTTAGGGTACGTCTCTTAGAATGAAGCTTTGATTATATTACATATTTTCATGTTCCTAGGAGATTAAACCAAGTTACAGATACTCTAGCTAATCAAATTTTAGACTGGCATCTCGCACACATATAAAAGACATACACATAAACATGTAGATACATTTTTAAAGGAAAATATGATCCTTAAGACACAAAAAGACATAAAATCCATATATAATATCATAAGAACCAGAGTACATAGGTGGATTCAAGCACCTGAAAAATATGACCAGTAATGAGTCATGGGGATTAAGCCCTCAAAAAATATATACAGGTGGGGCTATCAAAGTCTAGGCTAACTAAGTTCAGGGCCTGTGGACCCTGTTATAATAGTCAACAGCTATAAAACCCTGTTTCCCCCAAATTTGTAATTAATCCTAATATAGGAATTACCATGCTAAAGCATGATGAAAATGTGAATGTATGATGTGAATGGACCTTATGAAGAAGGTCAATGAATGTAAATAACATTTTGAATTTATATTGCATAACTGCTGAGAGGGGATGTGCTAAAAAAGAGACCACGATGGCGGTGGAAGGCACCTGGAAAGGTGGCATTAAATTCCACTGCTAATTCACACCGTATTTGGACTCCACTGGCCCGGAGAACCAAAAGTGGCTCGCTGGCCCCGAATTTAATGTCTCGCGGGCTGGTAGGCATATGGCTTAATGAGGGATGGGATGGTGAACCGCCCATCCGTAGAGCCGTCAGGCCTGACCAGACACAAGGATAATCGCGCCACATGCAACCTCGCAAGAGGATAAGGCGTAAGGTAGAAATGATTGGGGGGCAGACGCAAGGGGAAATCTGGCATTATGCAGAGTGAGTGATAGCAGAGAGGAAGGATTGCAACTTTTTCTCCTGGTCACTGGCAGACAGAGAGACGCAGTCTCACAACATCGTGGTCTCATCTCGGGGGTGGCTAGTGGTAAATCCGTTGGGAGTCACTATGCCTATGGTTGGGTGGAAACGAGCACCCCTCTCAGCAGTTACTTAACCCTAGTGTTATTTCTGATAAGTGTTCGGCCTCTGGCACCTTGAAATATGTGTATTTTGATAACTATGCTCATAAGCTGCGGAACTGTGAATGTTTTCGTTATAAGAATGATTGTATGATGTTTGATTAGTACTAGTAGTTGTATATGCTTATAACAGAAAAACCACACATGGCTTATGTTGATAAATGAATTTAATTATGCTTAAGTTGAACCAAGTCATATTTCCAGCCCAATCTCGAGAAGTTGTTTCCCCTTATCTGTCCCCAGGGATGCCCCAGAATAGATCTCTTCACAGAGATTCCCTCCTTGGGAATATTTGCCAAAAACCTGGAAAAAGGACTTGAATGGGAAAGCCTTAATAACCCTGTACGAGGAGGAATGACCCTCTTAAAATTCTGAGGTAGCAGCGTAGGGATAAGCAACGAATCGACGGATGAGATCCCATCAGAAGACCTAGGGCCCTTCACAACCGTTAGATTGACAAAAGAAACAAGGGCATTACAGACCTTGCCCCTTTTCCCTCTATCTTTGTGAATAGCGAGGAAAACGGGATCGTAGACCCCCAAGGTCCATGGGAACATTTGGATCATTGATCTTTCCACATCCATGAAGTAGTGGAAGAATGCGCGAGGTGGGACAGATCTGAGTCATTAGATCTTAGCTAGAAAAATCCGACAGCTGTTGGATCCGTTAAGAGATGCATGAGGGTTAAACCTTCGTGAACAGTAGGGGTAAAATCCCAACGAGAGGGTTGACACATTGGGATATCGGTACTCGGGATATCGGAATTCTCAAGGTCGAGAAATTCGGGGCATATCAAGTCTCGAAACAGTGAAATGATCTAGACCGTCTGTTTGTGCAGATACGTGGAGGAAATCGAAAGCCCGTCGGTATATCGGCTACCGGGGTTTTGAGTTGACAGAGAATTTTTGTCATCGGGGTATCAAAAACTCTGAAATCACGAGATTGGATTAGGTTCGTCTATCAACCGGAACACGTGGTGGAGATCCAGACCATCGGGGAAGTCCCGATAGAAAAGTCAATAGGTGCATCGGGGTTTGGCATTTCGTGAGTGTTGAGGACAAGACTTTCGGAGCATCATAAGTCGCGAAATTGAGAGAGACGATCAGAACCGTCCATCTTGAGGAGGACGCGTGGAGGATATCAGAGCATTCAGGAGGTTTCCCGAAAAGAAAGTCATCGATTGGCATTTCGGTATTTGGGAAATTGGGAATCCCATGGACAAGAAGTCCTTTCAATTCGGAATCATGAAGTCCGAAATTCCGATAAGGAAGGGAAAGCTCCATCATGGGGGGCAGCTGTCAGCATAGTGGAAAATCGAGATTCGAGAGATCGAAAGTCTCGAGAAAAAATGTATTTAGGCATTTGAAACCCCGAAATCAGGGACCATTGGTTTCATGGGCGATCACTGTCATTGATCGCGCTAAAGGCGAAAAGGGGTTGTTAACTGACATCATATCAGGAATCAAAGGATCGCGAGTCCTGAGGACAAATGCATTTCAGCATTAAAAAGTCTGAAACCCTGATAAGCAGTGTGGCTGCGGTCATATGGGGGAAGGTCACGTGGACCAAAGGTCTAGCTCGAAGGGATAGCTAAATTCAGAGAAGATCGACTTTTGGAAGCCCAAAACCCCGAAAGGAGATAAGACTATGGTCTTGTAAAATAGTGGTCATATGGGCCAGGAGTTTAGCCAGGAGGGCTAGCGCGTAAAGGGGTGCATCGACAAATTAGAGATCGAGAGTTCAAGAAGATAGGAACTCTTGTCAGCGGGAATCATGAAACCCCAAAACCCAAAATTATCATCGAGAAATTTCACAGGCACGTGAAGAAGAGGCCGTGATAGGGAAATAAGGACCTATGGATCGGGTTTGGCAGTTCGCTACTGCGAGCTTCGAGGATTATCATTATTGAGAAATCAACGAAAAAGTTTGATTTTAGGTAGTGGGTATGTTACAAAGTGGTATCAGAGCATGGTTACAACACTTATCCTTCTTGGGCTCATGCATGAGCCATGTTAGAAGATATTGTTATCTGTGTTTCTCTTTAAGGAGAAGGACTGCAAAATGAAAATATAATTTGGAAATTTCTATAACCCCTCTATTAAAATGGTAACTACTCTCATAGGAGTAGGGGTGCACTGATCATTATTACTGATAAGATCTGAGTGCAAATAACAGAGGTGGAATAAATTGGTCTATGAAGCTGCACGAGCCAGACAAGGGACATGAACTCAGTTGTTCTGTTTTAGTGTAACGATGACTACCTACTATAACAGGTAGAGTCTCTTGCGATTAAGATGGCTGGTTAGGTAAGGATTAATACCCAAAGGAAGAACCCCTTCATGATTTGGGAAATCTGGTAAGGACTAGTAGGATCCTTAGAAAATCATGACCACTGTATTATTAAGAGACTAAACCCTGAGCATATAATTCCTCATGATTGAGAGGACTAGTGAAAGTATGTAGGGTCAGATTTACCTAACCTATAATGGTTAGAATTGATAGTGAGGATAACCTGTTTGAGAAGTCCTTTGGGACTGTTGCTAATTCCCAAGAGTGACCCTTGTTGGTCGTTTCCATAAAGAGAGGGTAACACTCATATGAGTTAGGACTATGAGATTATCCCTATAAGTAGCTTAAAAATCTCAGAAGATATAGTAGGAGAAATCCTTTAGAAAAGAATTTTGAAGATTGGATGGGATCTAGAGTCAAGATCCATTCAGAAAGAACCGAAATGTTTCGGGTTGTTCGATCTCGGGAGGTAGCACACTGGTCAGTTGCGAGGAGATACTGGAATTTCACAATTCCGGAGATTGAAGGATTCGAGGTTCTCCATAATAGAAGTCCTGAAGTCGTGAAATGTGAAATCGAGACATAATCACAACCATCGGTTGGAGAGTCATTGGTGACCGTTAGACCTAATTAATCAGCGAGGAAGATAAGGTTGATAACCTCTCATCACTCATAAGCTCAGGAGGAATAATATCCATTAGATTGGAATCAATGAGAGCCGTTGATCTAGAGCTTCGAGTTTTTGTCTATGGGAAAATGGAAGTGTAGACTTCCCAAATTCGCGCCAGGTAAATCACCACTTTGATCAGGTCCATTGATTGCTAGAGAGATCTAGACCGTGGGATCCAGATTGTCAGACCTGCATAAATTAGAAGTTTGGGAAACGGTGGAGCGTTGTCCACGGATTCGCTGAAATACAGGATCTTAACGCGTGTCTGAGAATTGACCCCAAGTTCTGAGCGAAGGGTCATTTGGATGAAAGAGCCGAGAAAACCTTAGCCTGGTTTCAGATTTTGGGAATCAAGGAAACAAAAATTCCTTGCAATGGGAATTCTGAAAATTTGCGAAATGTGAAGCGCCTTTTATTCCGATCATGGTCACTGTCGGTGGTCGCGTGAGGAGAGGGTGTAAGCCAGTATAATGAGTAGTGCATGAGTTCAATGCACCGAGGAGATTCCTATTAAGAAGTCAGATAATCATACCAGTAAGGTATGAATGGTATATAAAACATGCAAGTAATGCACATGTATGATGTAAGAGTATAAATATACTAAAGGCCCAACATGATGGCCCTGATGAGTGAAATGTGAGGCAAGACTTACACTTGCCAAAATTGAATGAATACCATGGATGCATGGTTTACTCCATTCTAAAGAGTCATGAAGGATTTGTCTTGAAGGGTAGCTAAAAGGGAATGTACTCCATATCCCCAGGAAAAATCCAGTACTATGATAGCTACATGAAGGCTTAGGATTAGGAAATTGGTTAAGTACATCATAGATGTAAGTTAACAAAGATGCATGTTTATATTCCTTAAGGGAATATTTGGTAGACCACTAAAAATCTAATTCAAGGTTGAGGCCATCAAAGTGGTAATGGATCTGCAATGAGGAAGTTGCATGTTGAAGGAGTTCCCGGTGGAGGAACTGTATAAGGTCTTTGTCAGAGGAACATAGTCACAACCCTGATAATTTTTTAAGGATTGGACAATGGGCTGCAAGGCCTGTCCATGTATAAGAATCATGTAAGTTATAGAAGACTAATAACCGAATAGTGACCATTCTGATAACCTAATGGAAGTGTGTAGGATGCACACGTTCCTGACCCATTATGAGCAAAGAGTTKCTACTAAATCATGTTGAAGTATCCTAAGAGTTAGGATGGGCCTAAACCAGGGCTGCTCAGAAAAAGAGCAGTTGTGGAAACCAGTTTGGTTGGTAAGAGGCCAGTAAACCCCTGAGTATGATTAACTGAATAAATGAGTGCGTTTAATTGATATAGCTTGGTTGAATCTATGATTAAGGAAAGGCAGTGAGGCCTTAGAGATAACTTGACTGGGCTGAAAACCCCCAGGCGATGTAGAAAGAATTGGAAGAAGGGGAGAGCCCTCAATTCTTTCTTTGACTGTGCATCACGCTTTTAGGGGATGAGAAAGCTAGTACATTGATGAACGAAAATGATTTGACACCATAATAATGATGGTTGTAATGCTATGAAAATGATTGAGAACTGTTGTGTTACACTCATGAAAAACATTAAGGATAATGTGATGAAGTGCATACTGATATGCTAGACATGCCTGAAAATGTTTTTATTAATTAAACGCTATGATATTTTCATTTCAATTTCATGATGATTAATATGCCTATGGTGTATGTCTTGTGTAGAAAGGAATAATATTGGAACTGTTGAGGAAGACAATTGCCAATAATGAACAACCTCAAGTAGAGGGTGACCATGGAAAGGCTACGGTCAAAAGGTTGTTGAAGGGACTGTGGAAATCCCGCTAAAGTACTACTGATAAGGTAGAGGACAGAGAAAGGGTGCAAGAAGACAAGAACATGTATAAAGGTATTCGTGCCTGTGTGGCACAAGGTATGAAGGGATTTGGTAAGAACCCCTTCCGAAATATTTATTAATTGCATGCTATACCTGAAAATTGAAAGGGCAGTTGTATTCCTTGGATACCCGAGTAGGGTATGATTCAGGGAGGATGACCTGACTAATGGAGGGACGAACCTCTGGTACTAAAAGATCGATTGTAACCATCAGAAGAATTCATGAAATGATATGTCATGAACACATGGACCAATCAAGGAATGATTGGAAACAAAAGTGCTCATGGATATCACGTTGCTTGGAATTACTTCCAGGAAATGCATATTTGCATAAAAGACAAACAATGGGTTTCTCATTGAGGAAGGAGGACCTTCCAACATTTTTACTCACATGGTATAGGTGTTAGAGAAAATCAAATTTGGGTGGCCATGAGTGTTGGCACCTTGGTTATTAATGAAGGCATAATGCGTGGGCGCATTCATGCGAAACTTTTTAAGTTTAAAATGTGCTAATTTGGGGTCATGATCGGCCTATAACAGGAAGCGTGGATTCTGTTGTAAGAATGAATGAAAATGAGTAAACCATATGAGGAGAGGATCGGTTAAATCCCAACACCCCATGACCAAGAATTGGTCCTAAAATGTGACGAACGTGAAATCAATGCAATAATGCATTGGGTATGAATGTGGCCAAGGATAGTGGAACAGTTGTTAAAACTCCTTGGAATGTTGAATTACATTTGAATATATATATGTGTGTGTGTGTGTGTGCGCGCGCGCGCGCGCGCGCGTGTGTGTGTGTGTGTGTGTGTGTGTGTGTGTACATGGAGAATCTAACAATTTGTTTGGTTGATTGAGGAATGAATTGCAGGAAACAAAGGGTCATGGATATGGCAGTAAGGTAAGCCCATAGGAAAGATCGATTGTCTGCTGAGCCAAACTGCAAGGAATGTTATTTCCTTTTTGAGGAAGTAAATTTAATCGTTAAGTATGCACAATTCTGGGATTGTTATGACGATATGGTAAAGGTGCAACAAAATGTATATGCATGGAAAAGCTAACAAGTTGTTTGGCTGATTGAAGTTGAAAGTGCAGGAAGCAAAGGGGTCTTGGATATGGCAACATTGTAAGCCCATAATGAAGTCCAATTACCTGCTAAGCCAAACCATTATCGGGAGGGAAGTACCATAATTATGAATTTGGTTCCTGTGCAGAACAAATATGAAAACAAATCATGAGAATGGAAAAATATATGGGTGACAGGTTTGCAATAAAATTTTGAAAGTTAGAATTGATAATGATGTCTCATGAATTGTGTATACCTGTGATACATGTGAGAAGAAAAGACATGTTCAGAAAGGAACAATTGAAGGCTGTCAAAACTGAAGGTGATGAACATGACTACTACTAAGCCACAAAAACCCTGTGATGAGTCATGATCACCTGAAATAAAATTTTGTTGAGGTAACACCAGCCGGAGGGACGCCTCGGCATAACAAGTCTGAGGGATGCCTCGACTGTAAGACTCGATAGAGTCTCTAAAATTCTTCCTATGTGAGAAAAAATTAGTAGGGAAAGATGGATTTCCCAAGGGACTATATAACAGTGAAGGGGATGCCTGAGCCTAGGCCTGGAGGGTGAGTGACTGCAAGGAAGAGGAGACCTTAATAATTTTTGAAAACTATTGAAATAATGCACACAGTGGGTAGTTTCCCGTGCGGGGAAAACCTTGGAAAGAAAGATGAAATTATGATGTCTTTTGTGAGCTATTGAATTGGAATTATGCATCCAACGGGTACGTCAAGGAGGACAATGAGCATGGATAACAAAATTACCACGTGGATACAAATCCATAAATTGCATAGATAAGTATTGTGCTAAGAATATGAAATTTTCTTTTTCTTTGAAATTTGAACATTAGTAAGATGTTTTTGCACAAAATTGTGAATTAATGTGCTTGATGTCCAGGAATTATTGAAAGAATATGACGAAGATCAAGACTTCTGAAGTGGCCGAATAAGAAAGGCATGACATGTGTTTTGAGAAAGAACACCGAGGACAGTGTTCCTTTAAGGGGGAGAAAATTGTAACACCCTGTTTCCCCCAAATTTGTAATTAATCATAATATAGGAATTACCATGCTAAAGCATGATGAAAATGTGAATGTATGATGTGAATGGACCTTATGAAGAAGGTCGATGAATGTAAATAACATTTTGAATTTATATTGCAGAACTACTGAGAGGGGATGTGTTGAAAAAGAGACCACGATGGCAGTGGAAGGCACCTGGAAAGGTGGCATTAACTTCCACCAAGAATTAACACCGTATTTGGACTCCACTAGCCCGAAGAACCAAAAGTGGCTCGCTGGACCCGAATTTAATGTCTCGCAGGCTAATAGGTGGATGGATTAATGAGGGATGGGATGGTGAACCGCCCATTCGTAGAGCTGTCAGGCTTGACCAGACGCAAGGATAATCACGCCACACACAACCTCGCAAGAGGATAAGGTGTAAGGTAGAAGCGACTGGGGGGAAAACATGAGGGGAACTCTGGCATTATGCAGAGTGAGAGATAGCAGAGAGGAAGGATTGCAACCTTCACTCCTGGTCACTGGCAGACAGAGAGACGCAGTCTCACAGCATCGTGGTCTCAGCTCGGGGGTGGCTAGTGGTAAATATGCTGGGAGTCGCTACGCCTACAGTTGGGTGGAAACGAGCACCCCTCTCAGTAGTTACTTAACCCTGGTGTTATTTCTGATAAGTGTTCAGCCTCTTGCACCTTGAAATATGTGTATTTTGATAACTATGCTCATAAGATGTGGAACTGTGAATGTTTTCATTATAAGAATGATTGTATGATGTTTGATTAGTACTAGTAGTTTTGTATGCTTATAACAGAAAAACCATGCATGGATTATGTTGATAAATGAATTTAATTATGCTTAAGTTGAACCAAGTCAGATTTCTAGCCCGATCTCGGGAAGTTGTTTCCCCTTATCTATCCCTAGGGATGCCCCGGAATAGATCTCTTCACAGAGATTCCCTCCTTGGGAATATTTTCCAAAAACCTGGAAAAAGGACTTGAATGGGCAAGCCTTAATAACCCTGTACAAGGAGGAATAAACCTCTTAAAATTTCAAGGTAGCAGCGTAGGGATAAGCAACGAATCGATGGATGAGATCCCATCGGAAGACCCAGGGCCCTTCACAACTGTTAGATTGATGAAATAAACAAGGGCGTTACATACCTTGCCCCTTTTCCCTCTATCTTTGTGAATAGCGAGGAAATCGGGATCGTAGACCCCCAAGGTCCATGGGAACATTTGGACCATTGATCTTTCCACATCAACGAAGTAGTGGAAGAATGCACGAGGTGGGACAGATTTGAGCCATTAGATCTTATCTAGAAAAATCCAATAGCCGTTGGATTCGTTAAGAGATGCATGAGGTTTAAACCTTCGTGAACAATAGGGGTAAAATCCCAACGAGAGGGTTGACACATCGGGATATCGGTACTCGGGATATCAGAATTCTCGAGGTCGAGAAAGTCAGGGCATCTCAAGTTACAAAACAGTGAAATGATCTAGACCATCCATTTGTGCAGATACGTGGAGGAAATCGAAAGCCCGTCGGTATATCGGCTACCGGGGTTTTGAGTTGACAGAGAATTTATGTCATCAGGGTATCAAAAAATCCAAAATCACGAGATTGGATCAGGTCCGTCTATCAACCGAAACACATGGCGGAGATCCAGACCATCAGGGAAGTCCCAATAGAAAAGTCAATAGGTGCATATAGGTTCAACATTTCACGAGTCCTAAGGACAAGACTTCCGGAGCATAAGAAGTCGCGAAATCGTGAGAGACAATCAGAATCGTCATCTTGAGGAGGGCGCATTGAGGAGATCAGAGCGTTCAGGAGGTTTCCCGAAAAGAAAGTCGTCCATCGACATTTCGGGAGTCGGGAAATCGGGAATCTCGTGGACAAGAAGTCCTTGCAATTCGAAATCACGAAGTCCAAAATTCCGACAGGGAAGGGAAAGCTCCATCGTTGGCGCCAGCTGTCAGCATAGCATAAAATCAAGATTTGAGAGATCGACAGTCCCGAGAACAAATGTATTTAGGCATTTGAAACCCCGAAGTCCCGATAGAAATCAGGGACCGTTGGTTTCATGGGTGATCATGGCCATTGATTGCACTAAAGGCGAAAAGGGGTTGTTAAATGATGTCATATCGAGAATTGGAGGATCGCGAGTCCCGAGGACAAATGCATTTCGCCATTAAAAAGTATGAAACCCCGATAAGCAGTGTGGTTGCAGTCATATGGGGGAAGGTCACGTGGACCAAAGGTCTAGCCCGAAGGGCTAGCTGAAGTCAGAGCGCATCGAATTTTGGAAGCCCAAAACCCCGAAAGGAGATAAGGCTGCGGTCTTGTGAAATAGTGGTCATATGGGCCAAGAGTTTAGCCAGGAGGGCTAGTGCGTAAAGGGGTGCATCGGTAAATCAGAGATTGGGAGTTCGAGAAGACAGGAACTCTTGTCAGTGGGAATCACGAAACCCTGAAACCCAAAATTATCATCGGGAAATGTCACAGGCGTGTAAAGAAGAGGCTGTGACAGGGAAATAAGGACCTATGGATCAGGTTTGGCAGTTTGTTGTTGCGAGCTTCGGGGATTCTCATTATTGATAAATCAATGAAAAAGTTTGATTTTAGGTAGTGGGTATGTTACAACATCATTTTCCAAATGCCGAAATAGTCAGACCCACGTCCATGGTGCCCCCACTACATAAGGTTGCATGGATGGTGGTAGATCCTCAATCTCTGCCATAGGGATGGTGCGAGTGAGCGAGGTAAAATTTTTCTCAACTCGTCTCAAAACCCTCTCAGCCTCATCGGCTGGAAGCTCTCCTGCTACTGCTAGTCCCCCTATGGCGACAGGTGTGACCCCCGGCCAAGGATGACGCTTGTTCCTTGGATAATCTGCAGGTCGTGAGGGTCCCACATCTGAACACAATAGACACATATATGTCAAATACTCTGGTATAAAAAAATTATATATACAAAAAACACCATAAAAATTATATATGTTTCAAAAAAGAAAAAAAATGATGCAAACTTACCCATCTCGCCTCGCTCCTCGCCTAGAGGTATAGGGATCTCGGGATCTCTCGAGAAATCAATCCCAACATAAGGATAATCCTCTATGGCTGGGATCTACCATGACAACCAAGAAAATAAGTCATCATCGAAGGACTCATTGGTCCTTCCGCCACCTTGTCGTGGCAACAACACTGCCCATCTGCAAACCGCAGAAAGAGAGGCATGTTGTCCTCATACCACCACTCGAGGACTAAAACTAAGAACTCTTTCAAAGAAGAAAGAGCATAGAATCATCTCGAACCCAAATTTCCTCTGCGTCCGCAACTGAAAATCTATCAGTTGTCTCTTCATACAATCCAATAGTGTAGTGCTCCAGTCAAATATTTGTGCATTCAAGCACTGGACTGCACAGTTCATCTGTGCACGAGATGCCTGATGTAGAGTTGCAGAACCAATCATCCGCCCAATAAGAAACACAATTGCCTACAGTGATAAATCCATGATCTTTCTTATGGGCACCTGCGAGCTCGATTGGTCTGTACCAGCCTCACAATAAATTCCTATAAATTTTAATATGTTATGAGGCCCCAAAGGAAATGTTCAAAAATTGACTAGTTCCCCTCTCCTGGAGAGGCCAGTCAAAAAGTATATGTCCTCTGTAGTGGGCACCAGTGACTTCCACTCTAACATAAAAGCTTCTGCATCAGGGTGCTAGTATTCAACCAAGGCATTCAATAGCCTAGGTTGTTCTCTCATTAAAGGACACAGGAAAAACTTGAGCAAACCACATTGCATTAACACTGCCACATCATTAGGGTCTTCCCCAACTAGCACGCTGATATCTTCATGCTCTCGTTCTCTCCATTGCACATACATCTTGCACATGGGAAATTTTTCAGAGGGTTAGGCCTTGCTTTTTAAACCTTTTTTCACTCATGGGAGGGTCCATGTGGGATGTTGCAATGACAGTCACATGTACACACGCTCTAACATTAGACAAAGCGAGTGTACATGCGGGTTGTCATAGGACATCCTGCATGGACCTAGGGTCGACCTTTTAAAGGTCGACACCCCCCCAAGAAACTAAATTAAAGGCACAAATAAAGAATTACAAAGCAAAGGGAGGTAGTTTATACTTACTTGGTCCAGACGGATGGTCGTTTCATCCATTGTAGCTCCCAGAATCACTACTTTTATTAAAGGGTTTTTTTTTTTGCTCCAGAGTCAATTTCCAAATCAACAATGGTGATAATGAGCTGCCAACTTCTATTTATAGAATTTTTGGCCCTTATTTGTCACTTTTTTGGACCCCCTTATCATTTTCTTTAAATTGAAAACCATTTAGAGTGATTCAGGAGTTGCTTTGGAAGGTTATGATCGGGTATCAGGACATTTTTTGGATTTTTGGGTCACTTTTGACCGTCTATGGGAAAAACCTCAGATGAACAACTTGAGCATATAGGTTAGGTTTCCACCCCTACTTTTGTATCTCGTTGTATTTATCCCTTTTCCATAGGATCGATCACACAGAACCATCATTGATTCTTTAGAAGTGTTGCAATTTGGTGGTAGAGCTTATCGGAACATGGATGCCCTAGGTAGATCTTGGTTTCATTATGGTGTCCATGCTGTCACTAATGAATGTAGGCTTGGGAGTACTTTTTGTTTTGCCTGATTACACGTTTGAGCCTCATTTGCATGACTCTTGACCTCACCCATGAGACTCCTAGAACATAACGGGTCTTCTTTTAATCCCTTTTCAGACCCTCTAAACATGAAAAGATTGTCGAGCGATCTTGTGGCCTTTCATGCTCGTTAAACTAAAATTTGAAGTCACGTCTATCCGACAGTAGTTTACCCCTTTTTAGGTCCGGACGGTCAACTGTACGAACAAAGGTATACTCTAAGGAACTTCAATTCTCTAGAAGAGTACCCTTAGGCATTATTTTAACCCTTTTTCGGGCTTAAGGGACTAAATGTACGAAAAAGGAACCCCCACAGAGTCCATAGTTAAGCTCTTTTTAGACTCCCTAAAATTGAAAAGATCATCGAGTGACCTTATTCTTTCACACTCATTAAAATGGTCCAGAAGAACACCCCTGATGGAGTCCATAGTTAACCTTTTTTCAGACTCCTTAAAAATGAAAAAATGGCCGAGTGATCTTGTCTTTATCACACTCGTTAAAATGGTTTTGAATAGATGTCTTTTCAGTGCTAATTTACCCCTTTTTCGAACCGACTAGACTACCTTCGAAAAAACTACCCCAGTGGAGTCTCCTTTTACGTTTTTTAGACTCTCTAAATATGAAAAATCCATCGAGCTTACCTTCTCTGGGCTCATTAAACTTACATTAAAGAACGTTACCATTGTGTGTGTTTTTAACCGCGTTTGCATACCTGCATATTTGGTCTAATGCCAGCTCCATGTTGCTCTCAACTGAACCATCTGAAGCATGCCTTATACGAAAACCCTGTAGCACTTTGCCTCCGCGTCTTGAAACCTTTGGTCCCAGGAGGGATTTTTCACGAGTGTCCTTTCTTTGAACATCAGTCTTGTCCTTGCACTTCGAACTTGTATGTTTGCGACACTCATTCCTCCTTTCTAAAGTAACATTCTTTTATTCTTTTTACAAAATTATTGAAAAAGACAAAAAAAAATCAAATATACCCCAAAAAGAGGAAGGGAAAAGTATTTTCTTTGTATTGGCAACATAATGAGTCGCCCTTGGATAAATCACATCTGTCTATTTTTTCATCAAACTCTTGGATTTAATACGAACTTAGGAAGTTGTTCTTGCTACATAGAGTTGTGTCCTCTGTTTAGTTATTCTTCCAATCATATGGAGAGTTTGTGTTGCCTCCTACCTCGTAAACTTATGTTAATGTCATGCTGCCTGAGTCTCATCATATGTCGTGCTATTGTCCAAGGGAAGTTTTTACCAATCCTGAGTCGACCCCTCTGTATTTTGTCTCTTGCCCTCATGTCTGGCCATCCCGAAATTCCAATCAAGTCTTTGTTCGAAATCAATGAAGCCTTCAATCTGATAATTAAGATTCTCTAGTCCATGACCAACGAGACATCGAAGACCTCTAGGTAGTGAATTCATACACTCATATTACACTCCTACTTGAGTTTTGAATATTTCTAAGTCATTTCTCGAGCTCTGAAGCCGCATCTCTAGCCATCGGGCCTTATTAGATTCTAGAAGATGGATACTCTACATGTATATCTTTTTGATTTCGAGATGTATCTCCATTGTGTATTGCTCACGGCTACACTTTATATAGTTATCTGACATCGTTCTACAGTCTATTTGATTGGTAGCCATGATTTTATTTTATCTCGAGCATGGGTATGCCCGCCTCGATGAGACAATTATTATTTTGTAGACGACGCCTCCCGATTTCTAGTCCCTGGGCTCACTTGTTTGGAACATTGGTGAAGATTGTTAATGTATTTTGGCCATCAGATTCTCTTCTGACCTCACACATTAGGGGTCATTTGTTATAACCCTAATTTTCACCAGACATGCTTACCTGTCATCAGGCCCTCTTAGATTCCTACTTTGCCAAAACACTGCTGAACAATTCTCCTTAAAAACCCCTTTTATAAAGTCCCACATGCCCTTCTCCATTACTGCATGCATGTGCATGCTAGCTGACCCAACACAACCCGTGTGTACCTACAAAAGCATGAAAAAAGGAAAGTTGTTGATGGAACACACAACTTTGGGTAATTTAACTAAACCTTTCGGCCATGCATGGCTGGTCACTCCACCAAATACCTAGCTTCTTATAGCCTATAAAAGAAGGGTTAGGGATCCCATTTGAGAGGAGGAGAATCATAGTAAAGAAACTATACTCGATTGAGCATTCCCTTTGTCCCAACCTTTAGCCATCCTTGTGCAAAGAGAAGTATAGAGAAAGTAGTTGGAAGATAGTGGAAGAAGAGCCCAGGACCAAGATCGAGGAGCAGTTGCTAAATTTATCATTGTAAGGTATCATTGTGAAGTTAATAAAAGAAATTTTTTTCCCGTCCCGCCATATGAGATTGTCATTATTGGAATATTTATTGTATGATTGATTAAATCTATAACCCATTAGTTCATAGATCAAATGCATGTGGAGTTCTTTTTTTGTCTTTAGTGAATGCAGGTCAGCATTGGAAGGAGAGTTGCAGTCAAAGAATGACTAAGCGCGAAAAGGGATCAACATCAAACACAAAAAATAAGGTACATCAACTTGATCTCTTGAGCCTTATATTTACACATGAGTAATGGGGGTCTTGGCACGGGATGATAGTAAAAAGAAAGAATCTTTAGGTCATTTTAGCATGCATGATAAAACCCTTAGTGCTAGTCCGTAGGAGGGATTTCCCACCCACAACAATGACATGCGGATGTTGATGTGGCATGACACACTCTCCTCCTCTTTTCCCTTCATCAATGATAAAAAATCTCTCCTGCGTCAAAAATCAATCATTTATTTTGGAATAATGAAACACTTCATCGATTTTTTCAACTTGATCATCCACGATTAGTGATTTATTTTGGAAAATGAAACACTTTGCCAATTTTTCCAACCTAATCATCGACAATCGTAAATTTCTTTTGGCGAACGAAACACTTTGTCGGTTTTTCCAACCTAATCATCGGCGATCGATGATTTATTTTGGATGAATGAAATACTTCATTGATTTTTTCAAACCCTAATCAACAACAATTGATTATCAGTGATTTTTTTTGGAAAATGAACCACTTTGTTGATTTTCCTGACTCAATCATCAACGATCAATGATTTTTGTTCTAAATTCCATTCAAACTTCACCAAACTCTGAAAGTTAAAAAAAAAATCCAAAAATTGCATTGGATTTGGACTGTTGATTTTCAAGATCAAAGTGATCTCAGGAATCAGTTTTTCAAACCCTCCAAACTTCATTGAACTTTTCCAAATCAGCAATTGAATCTCGGTCTTTGATTCTTAATGTTTAAATGATCTAGGTTGTTGATTCTCCAACTTCTTAAGTTTCCCTTAAAACATAAAATCTAACCTTTCGAGCCAAATTTTAACTCTACAACCTACAAATTGATTCTCTTGATCATTTCTTCGATGGTTCTAAGGGAAATTTCAATATGATTTTTCTCCTAAATCTGGGAATTTCACTTTGGTTTCATAAATTTCCCCAAATCCGTCATAGATTTGAAACCCTACAACAATAAATTCACCCAATTCCCAGTAGTTTTTGGCCCATGTGGGTTTGGTTTTAAAATTAAGCTCTAATACCACTCTATAGAATTCCCCACTACTAAAATTGACAATTTTTTTTTTCGATACCATTAAAACTAATGCAATGTAGCATACTAAAATTCTCATGCATATAACATCATCATAAAGACATGAATGTAAACCCATTAAACATTCACACAACAACATGTACATTTCTCGATACTCAAAGTAATACATAGTAAATAAATCCCATTATAAAATGCAATGCATTAAGGATTTAACATGCATTTAACAACATTATAAATTTCATCAAAATATGCATGTACATTGTAGCATATAATTCACTCAATAATAGAGTATATTTGCAACAATTAAAATCCATAAATAAACACAATGTAATAGAGGTAAATTATTATCTTTTAAAATAGATTCACAAACAACTGCAGAGGATGGACGTTCCATCCAACCATAGATTTGTTGCTCCAAATATTAGTATAAAATCACCCCCAAGATGGGGCTACGAATCCACAAGAAAAAGGGGTGTCTCTCCACTGTGTTGTGGTTGTTTCTTCACTTGGGTGAGCAGAAAACCAACCAATTAGATACCTTGTCAAGCCAACAAGGCACCATAGTAAAATATTATTTGGTTAGTGGGCCAACAAGTAAAGTAAAAAGGGAATAATCATAAAACTGAAACATGCATGAATTACAACACAGCTAAAAATCAGAACAAGTTGATATAGTCACCAACAAATAAGATTTTGTTAATAACACCTTAGATAAAGGAAGGGAGCTTTGGAGTTCCATGCTTCCTCCTTGGGAGGGTACTGATGCTCCCTAATGTATAACTTCTTCTCCTATTACAATATAATGATGGAAATGAATAATTACAACCAACTTCTCAAGAGATGAGAATATTGGACTTTTCTATGGATGTTAGAAAGCTTATATGAGGATAGTGGACTCTCAAGGAGTAATTTCAACAACATAAGAATACTCTTGAACTCTTAATTTAGTGCACACCCAAAGATTGCATTTATAGGATCCATTCAATATTTTTTGAAGCTAGTTTGCAATGTGAATAGGGGTCCTTCATGTAGGTACTTCTCCTAGTCTTTAAATGGCCCCAATGCTAGACCTAGACCTAGATTGGATGGCTTCTCATGGTACACTCAACTTGGAGGTGGGTGAGACTCGACCCAAATAATAAATACATTATTTTTCATCAGTGCAGGTTACTTTGACGACAGTCATGCTACCCATGCTATTAATGCAAATTTGAGTGTTTTAGCCCATGTTGTTGGCACAAAAATTCCTTTGGAAGATCACGCTAAAATTCAAGGATCCATTTTCTATAGTTTTGTGACTTTTCTGAATGGAGCCTATTAATGTTGGAGGTATGTTGTTTGGTTTTTTGCATTAGTAATTTCTTCTGCCATCAAATGTATTTCTGTGAGTGATTTTTGGTGATAACACATGCCCCCTGATGTGTGATGTTAGAAGCATATGTATAGCCAAAATAAATCATTGTTTCTTTTTCATGTGTTTTGATATTGTAGAGGAGTTGAATATGGTGTAAAGGAGAATTTTCAGGATGATGCATTGGAGGGAGAGGGGAGAATCATTTGAATCAAATTTCTCTAAAAATAACAAATATCTTTGTACAAACAAGGTGGGTGTGACCCATTATTATGTCATAAAGCCATAAGTATGTAACTGTAACTGAAATATTTGATGAAGTGGATATATGCAACACCCTCGAGGGAATTAGTAATATAAAATGATGATTTAGATAAGTGAACCTTATCTAAATCAAGAAATTAACCATTGTGTTGAGTGTTCCTGACTTAGAGGAAGTGTTGGCCTGTCAAATTCATAGGTCTTCGGTTGGTACTGAGAACTACAATGGTTGCATAGTAATACCCACTGTAACATGAAACTATGTTGAGGTTGAATGTTATGGGGGACAATGGAATAAAAAATAAAATGAGGATTCATCTTTTTTCCATCCGAGACTCCTCATTTATAGTGTAATGAGAGCTAAGATATTGCTACCTTCCTAGATAATGGTGCTAATGTTGACAGGTAGGAAGCCACAACTTCAATAAGCGAAGATATTATTGAAATCAACTTATCAAAGATCATATCAGTTGACTTGTAGTGAGGTGGAATGACTAGTAAAATGGATGAAGTTCAGAATGTGTGAGACTCAAAAAATTCCCTTGGTTAGGGTTTTAGTGATCGATGGAAGTTACTGTGAAATGTAATGATGTGTTAGGGATACAACCAAATATTGGGCTAAACTGTGTTGAGATGGGAAGGCTACAAAGAGATGGGAGGTAGGTCAATACTCTGAGATCTGGGACAAAGGGGTCGAGGATACTTGGGGTTTATCCAATGGGAGGATTTTTTGTAGACATGGTGGTGAAAAATAGATGCCCCAACCAAGGGTGATATGGGTTTATTTTCCAAGTAAAAATCACCACCAGCTATGATGGAAAAAACATATGTACTTGCTGAAAAACAAAAGGTACTTTATACAATTACCAAATGAATAATGAATGATTTGGGTTGACTATACACATACAGAAATGGGTGCCTCAATGAAACATGGTTTGGCATTCTTGGGGTGAAAGTATTGGAAGTCAACTAATGGAGGGTAGGGGCCCCATGGGTGGGTTTCTATATCAAGTAAATGGATGAAGAATTGATTTTCATATGGGCAATTGATTTTGGATGAGATGAAGGGAAAATGAAAATGTGGGGGTGCATTCAATAGGACTAGTGAAACATGATTGGGGGAGTCCATGATGGGAAGTTTAGAAATATTATGAGAATAAGAATGAGGTTCATTCTCATAAGTGCAAAAAATATTAGGAATCTTGAACCTAGGGGGTAAGGACAGCATGAGTGTCGATTTTCCATGGGGAAATCATATGTGGGACAACTCATGAAGGTAATAATTCTACTGGTTAAGAGTACCATGATGTAAAGACAGGTGAAGGTATCGTCAAACCAAGTGAAGGTAAATGAAATTCTTCACAAAGGGATTAACTAGATGCCAGTTTGGAACGTATACCTGAAGGGGCCATGGGATGGCCATAATTGTATGTGTTATAATCTTACTAATAAGTACCTACACACAAAAACCAAATACCCAAATTGAAAAATACATGATAGTACAGAACATGTTATAGAAACTTGATGAAATGATATTGATCATGCATACCAGTTTTGTTAACATTAGCGAGAAAAAGGCCCCTTGATGAAAATGTTGAGTGCCCCCCTGAAGGAGGCCAAGGAAAATGATTTTATAGAAAAGTTACTCTCTAAATAAGGATAAGGAATGATGATTTCTTGGGAAAAGGCACTCCTTGAAGGAGGCCATGGAGCCATGAGTTCCTAAAAAAAGAGGCACTCCTTGAAGAAGGCCAGTAAACCATGGGTTCCTGAACAAGGAACTCCTAAAGGGATTCCAAGGAATGTCGAGTTCTTGTAAAAAATGATCCTTGAAGGAGGTTGGGGAATCATGAGTTCCCGAAGAAGTAATTCCCTAAGGGAGGACAAGGAACTATGATTTCCTAGAAAACTCACTCCCTAAAGGAGGCCAAGGAACCATGGGTTCTTGAACAAGGCACTCCCTGAAGGAGGCCACATTTCCCTTATGGGGGTAACTAAAAATGACCAAGGCTAAAGGGGCCTCGCCACAAGAAGTAATGAAACTATCTTGGTGGATCATTCTAATTAGGTCATGTGGCTTGTAATCACATGATGTCTGGGGGAACTCAAGGTGGTGTTATAATGGTTCCCATGAAGGGTATACTATGGATTGGTATTGTGTCGAGAGATAGGTATTATGGGACCAAGGTGGGAAGTGGTACCACCCCATATATTATGATATGAGGACTAGGGGAAACGGATGTTACAAAATACCCAAGATGATGTTCCAAAGGTAAAATAGTAGGCAATTTAAAGTTGAACATCCATCAAAGAGCATCTAAAATAGTGTATCAAATCCACTATTTTGTGTAATATCCATTGGGGCGTTTGGGACTTAAATTGTGTGGTAACATCTCCTATATAGGCATGATTGGTCATCATGGCTTTGGAGTCCACATAATCACTAAAAGAGGAACTAGTGAAGGTATGAATAGCTATTTATAATAAGGGGTAAAGGGGTCATATCCTAAAAGAACTGGTGATATTTCCCAATAGTCACACAAAATCTGAATAAGGTGAAATTGAAGTCCATAATCACCACCTAGGTAGAAAATCCTAGTTTTGGTCACTAAGTTACCTTGGTCAAGCGCAGTAGGGGACTCTCAGCCTAAGAAATCAGTGATGGGCCAAATACCCTATGAAGATATGGTTGGCTAAAGGAGGCACATGTAGAACAACTCAACCTCAACACTGGCCCCTTCATGGGTGTATGCTTGAGTTGAAGGATTTTGGATTCTTATTTTTTCAACTTGTAAGTTTCAATGTGAAAATGATAATGGGGGGTTTTTTGGATGCCTACCCCCGAAATCCTAACTTAGACTAAAAAATCATTGTGTGCCCCTCTTATGGAGGTTTAATTGAGTTTTTAATGGTTGATTTTATGACGAATTGGGATGAGAGACTGAGGTCGTGGACCAGTCTCGTTGAGCTTAAAGGGTGTTCTTTTGAAAAAAATTAAACATGTCTTGAGTCTTTCTTATCCTCCTAGATCGCTTGTGAGCACAGGGAGGAGAACATACTTTGATTTCAATTACCTAATAGAAACTTTTGTGTGTGGTGAGTGATTGTTTGTGAAAGAGGTGAGATGGTGTCAAAAATACTTTTAATATGCTAAGATGTAAGATTGTAAGATGTGGACATCATGGGGTCCTTTACAAGTCTTGTTTAATTAACTTACAAGATGTTTTTAGATAAACCTTGTGGAATTCAAATGCCCTAGATCACTAACAATGTGGACATGTGGGTCCTTACTGATCTTTTAACTCCTTAGGTTGTTTTTTTGTATAAGAAAATTGAAACTCTCCTAGATTGTAACTCATGTGTACATGTGGGTCCTTGTTGATATTTTTAACTCCCTAAGTTGTTGTTTTCTTTATGACAAAATTTTGAAACTATCACAATTTTGCAAACATTTGGGCATGTATGTACCCTTTACAATTTTAAGGTTTGTTTCATTTATCCAAAGGAAAATAAGAGGTGCCCAAGGGGGATTTGGCCTTGCCTAAGTGATGATTTTCTAGAGGGATATGGAACTTCTTTAGTCATCCTTTTCTGATTTCCCAAGATCACTTGAGGGAGTGTGAGGGAAAGAGCATACTAATAGTGTCAAAATAGGTTCCTAGTACCAAGAAATTATTAATGGTTATGAAAGAAAACATTTAACTAAGAATTCAAATGATCTAATTGGCTATCCATGTGGCAACAAAAAGGAAAGAGTTGTGGTTAGTTTTAGTTATTTTAGTGTCTAGGTTAGCTAATTATCTATGCAATAAAAAATTCTAAGTATGATTCTTCTACTTTACAAAGTGTTGCAAATGAAATACTAAAGTCTACTTGATTAAACCAACTCAAAAATATCTACAAAATGTGAGAAAATAGAGTTGTGTGTAGGTCGTATAGGTATCATTTGTGCCAACCATGCAGAGTGCACAAATGGTGTAAATAGTGCGACTAAAACACAAAGAAATGGTGTTAATAGTGCAAGTTTGCGTGACTGTTTCTTTGAAACTTGTGCTAATGTGCATCTGTGGGTGGGAAGGAAAATCTAATTAAATTATCCTAACCAGAAGCCTAATTACTTGGTTTAAAAGCTCATATAGGCTAGGTGATGCCTGAATAAATTACCCATGACAAGATAATTTTCCTACAACTATCCCAATCCACCCGCTATCTTCCCCTTAACATACACAACCCGAGGAATGGGATCCCCCTTCACTGCACATAGTTCCTCAGCCATTTCCACTTCTCTCACAGGCTCTACCATAGGTTGGCTAAGAATATCTCTTGTTTGGGACTCTAGGGATGTCAACTGCAATAGGAGAATATCACATCAGCAAGATCATTATTGAAGGGTAATTTTTTTCACAAAATCTCACTCTACAGGACTAACAACCTATTTATTCATGCATTTGCAACTCCAAACAGCTACCACACATGCCCACCATGAGTGCCTTCAAGCTCCAACATTATATTCTCCCTTGTTTTTGTTGGAAAGTTGATTGTCAATGATGTCAACCCTTAGAACTTTCGAGATACCCTAGATTTGTGATTACGATTGATGGTGAATTAGTTTTCATTTATGTCTACAAGAGTGGTTGATGTCAACAAATGTTTTGGGTTCATTTGATGATGTCTACATGAATCCCCAGAGGTTTGGTCATGAGACCTAAAGTTGTTTCAGGAATAAGAACATGAAATATAGTGAAAATGTAGGTAACACATTCATAGATGGATATTCCTCATCGTTCTATTTCTGGTGATAGATGGTACACCACATGGTTCCTCATGGTTAGGGAGATATTCCCTCATGAAGTTAGAAGTTGTTAAGAACCAAACATCAATATAGCATAGAAAAACCTCAGGAAAAGTACTAAACGCCTTGAAAAAGAGATAATTTCAGATAATAAGCCTCTTCGAGGGGGCAACCTCCTTTTACCCCACTTAAATGTTCAAGTACAAGATGA
>ML779334.1:975371-985636 GCA_009831015.1 Picea engelmannii
GAAACGTTACAGGTCAATACTATAGATTTTCATCTCAGCTACATGATCATAGGTAAGTTTTAAGGGTTACTATTATGTTTTTATGGCATATTCTTAGTGGTGATGATACGTGGTATGGTACACCTTGGTGATGACACGATACCTTGTTAGAAGTACAATCTTGTCTACGTTCATATATATGGTTTTCTATATTTCATAGTTATGGTTCATTATTAGAGACATATCTTTGATATGTTGGTACATGGTTGAAGTTCACACTTGGTATATGGTAGCACATGTATGAGATACACCTCTTGGTGATGTTGGTACTTTGTTGAGATACATGGCACATGGTTTGAGGTACATATTGGTTATATGTTGATGATGTGATGGTCATGCCTTTGATATTTGTTGAGCCATATGGTATATGTATGAGGCACATCATTGGTGCATGGTGTGAGGCATATTATTGGTACATGTTGAGGTACACCTTAGTGATGTTATGGTACATTTATTAGTAGAAAATATTGGCTACATAGGTATCTTGGTATTGAGGCTATCTTGTTTATGCTTGTGAAACTTCATTGATGATATCTTATGGTACATGGAATGATTGAGAGTGATATGGTATTTTATGGTACATATTGATGGTTGATGTGCATGGTTGGCACATGGTATGGTATAGGTGTTGATGTACATTGTATAGGTTGTGGTACTTGGTAAATACTTGGAATGGTATAGGTTTTGGTGCATGGTTGATGCACTTGTTATGGTACAGGCTAATGATTGGTACATGGTTGAGACACATATCTTGTGATGGTATAATAGTGATCTTGGTACATGATTGGTAGAGGAATGTGTTGGTGATGTTGAGACTCTAGTTGAGAGGTACTCTTGGTGTTTATAAATCTATTATTGTTGATGTTGAGTATCAGTGACAGTGACATGTTGGATACAGTGATAGGTTACATGTTGATGTCATAGTGGTAGTGAAAATGACATGTTTATAGGTTATAAGGTGATGTGAAAGTGGTAATGATAGTGACAGTTGTAGTGACATTGGAATTTATTGTCATAGTGACATTTTGGTCTACACTTATATTTCAGAGGGGAAAGACGCATCAAGGAAAGGGGGTTGTATCCTTCTTCTGGTTGGTGTTGAAGAACACAGGGAGTTGGAGATTCCTTCAGGTTGTGTTATCACTCTATAATTTTCCCAAGGATATGGAGGTAGTCACAGAGTCAATATCAAAACCGCTTTGAGTCAGGTATCTATCCCTCCAAGACTCAGAGAGGGATCTCTCTGTTTGATATAGATTTGTTTGAAGAGGATATTAGGCTAGTTACACAGAACATAGGATTTGTTTTTAGGAATTGGGTATGGGCAGAGAAGAGAAACCATGGGCTACAGAGTCACTTCAACGAATGATCAAAAATCTATGTCAACAGGCTAATATTTGCAAGGAAAGGTAGAAAAATCATTGGATCCTTTAATTTAAATGAAATGGGTGAGACGGAATGGGTCAAGAAATCCAATTAAACACAGAGCAACTAAGAATTCTGAGTTTAATCTTCAGTGGAAAACATAAAAATTATACCAAGCCAGAGATAGAGGGTACATTAAAACCAATTATGTTCTTAATATTCTCAGAATAATTCAGAGGCAGGCATTAATTATGATAACAGAGAAACAAATTTACAAAGAGGGATCCACATCACCAGTCGAAATAGTCACAAGAATCCTGTAGCATAGCACTGTATTATTGAATTGATGAAAATACAGAAAGATCAGTGAGATGTTTTACAACAACTAAATCATGGTCCTCTGACTGATCCCCCATTCACCTTGAAAACATAGGCTTTATAGCCTTTACATCAAAAACAAAGATCCTATTAAACAGGAATTGAAACACTAAAAATAGTACAAGATCAAACAGTTTCCATTAAAATAGGATTGGATCCTATCTTAAGGGGACAAAACCCTATCAACAATGTCACTTTCAAATTCCTTCTTTTCTAGCTGGGCAATCCTGGCCAAAAATAACAAAAATCCCTAAAAATATTGAACTGTCCGCCATGAGAAAATAGGTCGAACTTATGCAAAAAAGGGGGCCTCTCAGTCATTGATTTATCCCAATCAGTGAAAACTATGAAAAAACAGAAGGAGGTTATTGTATATTATCTTGTCTGGAGAAAAAACCTCCTTCAGATTCTCAAATTTCATCTCCACCTCTCTGAAACAGCTCCCGCAAAATCGGGACTGTAACAGGAAAAACCAGAAATCCAAAAAATGAGTCTGAAAGACAACTTTGATTATACCTACTCATGGAACCTGTGCAAAAAATGAGAGAGTTTTTTGTTCTTCATCCCGTTATGGAGAAAAACCTCTTAGTTTTTCAAAATTCGATTAAGTATGCCCATAATTCGCTTTGCAAGTTAACTAGTCAAAACGCTGCGAAAACGGTTTTTTTGGGGGGAAGAGTGGTATTTCGGACCCCCCCCCCCCCCCCTCTTGTTAAACTTCGGATGGCAAGGGGGGGTCCGGAAATTTTTATATCCATTGATTTGTTTTTATTTGGGGTGTGATGTGATGAAGTTACAGGTGGGTAGACTTAGGGTAGTGTTTTTATTTTTTACTTTTTGTTTTTAATTATATATGTTTTAGTTTTGTTTTATTTATGTTTATTACTTTGTTTTGTTTTAATTTTAATATATTTTATTTATGTTTGTTTTTGTTTTAAAAGTTTTATATTTTGTTTTTTAATTATTTATATGTTTTAATATGTTTTTTATTATTGTTTTGTGTTTTATTTTTTATTTTTTTGACTTTTATTTAATCTTTAATTAATAAAAAACTAACCTAGTTACTAAACTAACTTAACTATTAATTAATTAATTATTAACTAGTTTAGCCTAGTTTAACTACACTAATTTTATTGCTAACATTATTAATATATTATTCTTTTAGCCTAAGTTTGGTTTACGCATGGATGTGTGGCGAGCGGGATGTAGTCGACTGGACAAAAGGAAAAGGGAGTGAGGGCACAACGTGGATGAAGGATGCAGCAGGGTGATGGAGGATCGGGTGAAATGAATGGAGGGGAGAAATGGGATCAACCAAGAAAGAATTTGTCATCACGAGAGAAACGTAAAATCAATAGTCGAAGAATCGAGTTACCTATGATTATAGGAACCTAACATAGGCTCCACCTAGGGATGGAATCTCTTTCAAGAGGTGTCAAGAATATTAGACCTTTGAACATGCAGACTGATGCTTTATCCATTGGGCTGATCCCAAAATCTTATTCTACAACCTGTACCTATTTTGATCTTGCAACTGAAACCAAATTAAAATGAATACTGCTGAAAAAAGAGATGCTCAGAATGTTGAGCTTATTCACTTTTTCCTACCTACCCTATGCTACTGATAATTTTGTCATTCTAAATGATACAATAATTCCAATGCAACCAGTCAAGAAACTTCTCTCACAACTCTGCTCTTTCAATGTTTTCAAACAATATCAGAAATAGAACTTGCATAGGCATCATGAAATGATTTCCATCCTCGTTTTCATTACAAAGAGCTTGATAAACATGACAGATAACATAAATGATGGGAATGCATTGTGGCTCTGTGATGAACAATTTCTCCATCTAAATAGCCATCAGATCAAGATAGACTTGACCTATTACTGGATATTCAAATTTAACCAACTCAACTTCATGATTTGATGTTGTAGTTGTGATATTTGCATCCTCATGCACTTCCTAACATGGCTGCAACTTTTCTGATGGGTTCTGAAATGATGCTTTTGCTGAACACACCCTTGTAGTTAACTATCTAATCATATCCATATCATAACTATTTTTGAAATCATTGGGGGTAATTGAACACTAACTTTGAAAACACACATTATCTATAATATCAGCTATAGGGTCATAAAATGTTTTAGATAATGGTGGCATTGTCTCTACTAGTGCTTCATGGCTTACACTGTGACTTTCAACTAGGATCTGACCAAGATTTCCCCTCAAAATTTGAAATGAATTAAATCACAAAGGCAATGAATCAAGATGGATCAGCTTATCACCTGTTTCGGGCTTCATGACTTCATCTGAGGTTTGACCTTCAAAAAGGCTCAAGGGCTTCACCTCTGGATCAGCTTCCGTGCCATCCTTGTCCTCTTCAACTGATGCATTAGAACATTCCTATTTCTTACTGTTCACAATCTGCTGGCAATGTTTTCTCAGGAGTGAGGCAAAACATAGGGGCAGGCAATTTGCATTTTCTTGAAAATTTTATGTATCTTCCTCTTTCCAATCATATGTTGTTGATTGCTTTGAACAGTACACATCTATTTCAGCCTCATGATCATCATCATACTGATCACACTTGGGTAAATCATCCATGGATGAAATTCCATTGAACATGCATATCATGTCAGGAGAATTTTCCACCACCCTCTGATTTTGAACTTCATTTTTTACTGTATGGTGAATGGAATACATGAAAGAATTATTATCCAAACCATGGTACCAAGGGTGAGATGAAAAATGTTTGGGAACAATGACCTTTTCTTTCTCTGAAATCAATGGAACGTGATGTCTTTGAACATCAAGTTTTTTTCTTATGCTAATCTTCTGCATCATCTCTTCCATGGTGTTGGCCAAGACATCTAGCTTCACTTCTGAAGATGGTATCTATCTATTTTATGTTCTATCTTTCTTTTCTTCCTTTAACTTTGCTTTTCTGTTCAACAAGTTAGCTTCCACATCAACTGCAATGTTGTGCATTTCTTCGAGAGTTGCAGTGTTCCTTTCTCTTAATTGGAATGCCATCTCAGGATCAAAGGCATCTGGGAAATGAAAGTGGGCTGATCCTAGCGGTGGCCTTATATCAACAGGCATTGCATGATATACCTTATTGAACCTTGCTGAAAACTATTGTACTGTTTCCCCTAGCTATATTTTCAAATGGTCATACTCTTCTAGGATGCGAAAAAAATTTCTCATGATCACCCATTGATCTAGAAAAGCTTGCACAAAATGATGGAAATTGTTAATGCTTGTAGATGGGAGATTTTTAAACTAGTTCTTAACTTTACCTTGCAAAGAGAGGGAAAACACCATTATATATACATCATCAACTTCAACCTCGTAAAGGTCAAGGAAATCTTCAAACCTCTAGATGTGTTTTTCAGCAGTAATATTGGCATTCTCTCCATCAAACCTGGGCAGATTATTGGTGTAATTTGTAGGGATGTCATGGAGGATAGGAGGTAAATATAGGGGTTTGTATTTGTTTGGGATTTTGGCAGGTATAGGAGGTGAAGCAAGAGGCTTACAACCATCTAGAGCTTTATCAAGAGTAGGAGATAAAGCATGAGGCTTATGTCTCACTAGGACTTCTATAGGTGCATATGGGATGTGCACAGGTGTATGAGTATGTACATAATCTACAATTGGGGATCTGATCTCTTGAGGATCATTAGTTTGCAGATGATCAATGTAATCTTTAGAAATATACTTTTGATTAGGCTTAGAATAAGACAAAACATAATTGTAGATAAAACCAAAGATGTCTTGAATGCAATTTGAGCTTGAGTACCTGGTCTTTCTAGGGTGCTTGGACATGATTTAGGTTCTTCCTCCAGTGGAGTCTTTTAGTTGGAATTGTCTGGAGATCATTGGAGTCACCAGGTGAATTTTCTCATCCTTCTTGTGTCTGGTCACTGTCCACCATCAATGATCATATCTGGAGCTTTGAAGTGTACTACTAGGGAGTGTCCCCAATATGGTCACCATTATGTTATCACTCTATAATTTTCCGAAGGTTGTGGAGGTAGTCACAGAGGAAACATCAAAACCACTTTGAGTCAGGTATCTATCCCTCCAAGACTCAGAGAGGGATCTCTCTGTTTGATATAGATTTGTTTAAAGAGGATATTAGGATAGTTACATAGAACACAGGATTTGTTTTTAGGAATTAGGTGTGGGCGGAGAAGAGAAAAAATGGGCTATGGACTCACTACAACGAATGCTCAAAAATCTATGTCAATAGGCTAATATTTGCAGGGCAAGGTAGACAACTCACTAGATCCTTTAATTTAAATAAAATGGGTGAGACGGAACAGGTCAATAAATCCAATTAAACACAGAGAAACTAAGAATTCTGAGTTTAATCTTCAATGGAAAACATAAAAATTATACCAATCCAGAGATATAGGTTACATTAAAAACAATTATGTTCTTAATATTCTCAGAATAATTCAGAGACAGACATTAATTATGATAACAAAGAAACAAATTTACAAAAAGGGATGCACATCACCAGTCGAAATAGTCACAAGAATCCTGCAGCATAGCATTGTATTATTGAATTTGTGAAAATACAGAAAACTCAGTGAACTATTTTAAAACAACTAAATCATGGTCCTTTGATTGATCCCCCATTCACCTTGAAAGCATAGGCTTTATAGCCTTTACATCAAAAACAATGATCCTATTAAATAGGAACTGAAACACTAAAAATAGTACAAGATCAAATAGTTTCCATAAAAATAGGATTGGATCCTATCTTAAGGGGAAAAAACCCTATCAACAATGTCACTTTCAAATTCCTTCTTTGATAGCTGGGCAATCCTGGCCAAAAATAACAAAAATCCATAAAAATATTGAACTGTCTGCCATGAGAAAACAGACCAAACTTATGCAAAAAAGAGGGCCTCTCAGTCATTGATTTCTCCCAATCAGTGACACCTGTGAAAAACCCGAAGGATTTTATTGTATATTATCTTGTTTGGAGAAAAAACCTCTTTCATTTTCTCAAATTTCGTCTCCACCTCTCTGAAACAACTCCCGCAAAATCGGGACTGTAACAGGAAAAACCAGAAATCCGAAAAATGAGGTTGAAAGATAGCTTCGATTATCTCTTCTCATGGCACCTATGAAAAACTTGAGAGGGGTTTTTGTTCTTCATTCTATTATAGAGAACAACCTCTCTGGGTTTTTCAAAATTCGATTTATTTTGCCCGAAATTCGCTTTGCAAGTTAACTGGTCAAAACACTATGAAAACAGTTTTTTTGGGGGGGAGAGTGGTATTCCAGACCCCCCCCTGAGGTGTTAAGCGATTTGTTTTTTTTGGGGGGGTCCGCTGGCTTATGGAGCCGACACTTTTCTGGGGGTGGTTTTATAAACTACTTCATTCCGGACCCCCCCTCTCGTTAAACTTTGGATGGCGAAGGGGGGTCTGGAAATTTTTATATCCGTTGATTTGTTTTTATTTGTGGTGTGATGTGATGAAGTTACGGGTGGGTAGACTTAGGGTAGTGTTTTTATTTTTTAATTTTTGTTTTTAATTATATATGTTTTATTTTTGTTTTATGCTTGTTTTATTTACGTTTATTACTTTGTTTTGTTTTAATTTTAATATATTTTATTTATTGTTTTATTTATGTTTGTTTTTGTTTTAAAAGTTTTATATTTTGTTTTTTAATTATTTATATGTTTTAATATGTGTTTTATTATTGTTTTGTGTTTTATTTTTATTTTTTTAACTTTTATTTAATCTTTAATTAATAAAAAACTAACCTAGTTACTAAACTAACTTAACTATTAATTAATTAATTGATTAGTTAATTATTTATTAACTAGTTTGGCCTAGTTTAACTACACTAATTTTATTGCTAACCTTATTAATCTATTATTATTTTATCCTAAGTTTCGTTTACGCATGGATGGGTGGCGAGCGGGATGTAGTCGACTGGACAAAAGGACAAGGGAGTGAGGGCGCAACGTGGATGAAGGATGCAGTAGGGTGATGGAGGATCGAGCGAAATGACTGGAGGGGAGAAATGGGATCAACCGAGCTAGAATTCGTCATCACGAGAGAAATGCCAAATCAACAGTCGAAGAAACGAGTTACCTATGATTATAGGACCCTAACAGGTTACCTGAGAATCAGGGGGTTGTAGCCTCCTTATGGTTGGACCTAGAGAATTCGAGGAGTTGTAGCTTCCTTCAAGTTGGATCCTGCAAATAGGGGGTCATATCCTCCTTCCAGTTATAGTTGGATAATTAGGAAATTGGTGCTTCCAATGAGTGTATTATTTGATATATATGAAATCATTTTGTGGTTTCTCCCATTTGGGTTTCCACATAAATTCTGATGTATTGTGTATTTTATGTGATGTTGTTGATATGATGTTGCTTATGTTTATATTCTCATGATATATTGAATGCAATCATAGATGATACATTGATGATATACTATTGATAATATTGAAGATTATATATTGTGGTTAAAAGTGGTAAAAGTTCTCATACTAATTCAACCCCCCCCCCCGCTCATAGTATTCCAACAATTGGTATCAGAGAAGGTTCCTTCAGGAAATAGTTTAACCATTGGAAGGAAGATCATGGATTACATTATGTTTGGGGCACCACAATTTGATGGTCAGAATGGTTAGAGATATGAAATGTGGAGTATCAAGGTGAATTTTTTTTTGTAGGCATAGGGATATGATGTTTGGAAAATAGTTTTTAAATGATACACCACTACAAAGAAACCAAAGACTATTTCAAAGAAGGAATTGAAAAGAAACAACAAAATAGTAATGGATTTCTTCTGGGAAGGATTATTTGATCTCATAAGAGAAAAGGTTGGAAATTTTTCATCAACCAAAGAACTTTGGGAAAGGCTACAAAGTATCTATTCGAAGAAATATCATCCCATCATAGAGCCAAATATTTATAAAGATGATACAAGAAAAAAATGACAAGAAACATGTTCATCATGACAGACATATTTAGAAGAAGAAGATTGTGAAGAAGGCATAGTAGAATTTGAATAAAACTTAATCGCTTCTTTAGATGAATTGATGAAAGAAAGGAAGAAAAAAAAGTCTATTGAGGAACAATTAGTCAAGAAGAATTCTAAAGAAAGTTCCAAAGAATCCCGACAGTTCATCATGAATCTAAAATCTAATATGGAAGAAGCCAGAAGGATTGAAGAAACATACAAAATTCAAATGGAAGAGAAGCAATTTTTGGAACCCGAAATAGTATCATAAAAAGAAGAAGTAGAGAATAGAGAGAATATTTTGATAGATCATCTCAAGGAAAGAACTGAGGATTTAAACCATATTGAAGCAGAATTTGGTCAAGAAGAAAGAATACTTGAATAAGAAATCATCTCTTTGAAGATTCAACTTGAGGAAGGAAAGAGAACAGAAGAAGTCATGAATATTCAAATGATAAAGAAAGAAGAATAGGTTGAGAATATTGAAGAATAAGTTGTCACATTGAAAGTTAAAATTTTCAAACTCATCAAGAACGTTGAAAAGAGAGAGAAAGGTCCACATCATCAGTAAAGAATGTTCAAAATAAGCACTCCGAGTTTCCAGAAAGGAAGAATGAACAGAGGGGTACGATTTATGCAAAAGTACTCAAAGGAAGCAATCATGGTCAGCAAGAATCAAAGAAGAATGAGTATAATAGAGATAAAGCTTCAACATTCAAGTAGTAAAGAAGCTTCAATCATATTGAAGGGATCAATAGAAGAGAATATCATGATCATACAAGGTAGGTATTTAGAAGGACTACACCACAAAGAAGATCATTCACTCCTATAAAATTTCAAGCAATAAGTGCTTATGTGGCTCCGCTTAACATTGAATGTTACAAATGCCACAATTATGGTCAAATAGCTCAGAATTGTAGAAGCATGTGTTATCACTGAAAGTTCATCTGCACATGGCGATAAGAACTCCACATCATCAAAACAACAATGAAGTCACTCATGGCACTGAATTAATCTCACAACACTCCAGAAGGGCAAAAAACTATACAAAGTAACCAAAAATTGAAAGGTGCTTTACATCAGCTTGATGCGCGCACATGCACGGGACAAAAACGTGTTTTGCGTGCATGCACGCCCGACGCGCGACTATCCACACAAAAAGCCGTGCATCTGCTAATACGGCGCATTAATTGCATAGGTCGGCCTCTCGACCGCCTACAGACCGGCCCCCAAGGTGATTTGACCCTCAAATCAGAGTTGGCTCTGCAAAAACGGCAGATTAAATGACCTAAGTGAACCCTAATGCGCCCCTATTCACACCTGGAGAAGGTTACAGAACCGTCCTTGGAACTGCTATAAAAGGCTGTGAGGACTCATTGTTTCAACAGGGAATTCGAAGCATCGTTACGCTGTCCAGATGACTCAGAGCTCAGCCTTTGACAAACAACTCATCAACAGTGTAACCCAGAGTTCTTTCATCACTCA
>ML779334.1:994229-1027950 GCA_009831015.1 Picea engelmannii
GGAACCCCTGGTCCCTCTCTTCTACGTGCGCTCTGGTTTCAATAAAGCACCTGCCTGAAACCTTTGATGACACTTGTGTCTGATGTTTAATGTTCTTTGTCCATTTTCGTAGTATTATTTGCTTTCAGTTCATAGTTAGATTACAGTTTGTTTTTGTTTATATTAACCCTTTTGCTCCACAGCATCCTGTTCTGCCTTGCCAAGCCCAACAAGGCATGCTAGCGTTCCTATTTTTGATCACCCGGTGACGATTCGAACGCGAACAGCATGATAAATCCCACCATGAAAGAAAATATTGATGGCATATGCATGAAGTTTTGGAGAAGAAAATAAAGACAAGAAGAGTGGGTGAATAAAGAACAATCCCAAGAGATTGTACTTTCGGGAATTGTAGTGCAAGATCATAATGAATCCATAGGAAAACAAGAATAAGTAAGAGTTCATAGAGTTGATGAGTCTACAGACTAAGAAGAAGATTACTCTACATTAGGGAATATTCCTCCATTTTTATGAGCCATTTGTCTTGGAGACTCCCAACAAATATGAATATTAAATATGGGGAGTCTATGCTATAGCTACTATAGATCAGAGAACTGTCCTTCAAGAAATTTGAAGTATTTGCAGAGACAGATCTAGATCAGTCAGATAGAAAAAGTACAAAATGATGGATTGATTAATTGAGAAGTAGTGTTATGATGAAGATATCAGAGGAATATCATTGACATGATTTCCATGTGGAATATATTCATTACAGGTTCAAGGATGTATTGCAGATCAATGAACATATTTGAATTAGTTTGAGAAATAGGAATATGTGATGATCAGTTACAACAAAGAATACTTCATGATAGTATAGTGAGAGATGGGTCAACATTGTGGACAGTTGAGTAGAAGAGTTATGGTTAGTTTATGACATATGGATGGATATGGATTTATGATATCATTGGAAGGTTTTATCACTGAAAAATCGTCCGCAACATTTCACACAAATGGTTAAGGAAAAACATCAATGCCAACAACAATTAGTCCACATACAACACTAAAATTCATCCAGAAGGAAACAAACTTTATCAGTCGGGTCAAAGCTCAGATGGTGCAGAATCACCAAAGGGAGCATGTGCATAGTGCATGGGCCAACAAAGGCCTCGGCGTGCACTATGCGCAAAATTCACGAATATGTATGAGAAAATCCACGCACTTCTATGAAGACACATTTATGGATCTTGTCAACCCCTCAACCACTTCTGGTTTGACCCCCAACACAATTTTACACTCATATTTGAGTGAAATCTAGCTTGGGGGTTGGTCAAGGGATAGAGGGTGCCCTAAAAGGCCCCTTGTTCACACTATGAACCAATTTCATTTTCCCATGTATTAATGCTATAAATAAGAGCCATGGGTGTGCTAAGAAACCAATATCTTCAAGGTATTGTTATGCTCCAATAATTCTTCCTTGAGAATCCTCTTTTCTCTTTGAAGCCTTCAAGCACCATTGCAACAGGCCATTCCACTCACCTCTTGAGGGAATAGGCATTGTTTTTCTTCATTTTTCATTTATTACATTGTAATGAGTGAAGAGCTCTCAATTAGGGAGCTCAATATCCCTCCCAAGGAGGAAGAGGGGACTCATAAGTCCTGGACTTTCTCTACGGTGTTTTTCCTACTAATTTATTGATCCATTGGTAGCATTATGTTGGTCATTGTTTGATTTTCATGGTTCTAAGTTTCTCATGCTTTCTAACATTTATTTCTTAGTTTTTTTAGTTTATTTCGTTGTTTTTTATTTCTTAGTCCTGCCCAAAGACGCGCATTTTGTGCACTATGCATGAAACATGCCTCGTTACTCTACGTGTTGTGCACCCTTTGTGTGTCTATCAGAACTGCAACCCGTGTATAAGTCTATTTTTTCAAAATTTTAAGGGTTTTTATGAATAGTTTGAGGGCCCTGAGCCTTCATATTTTTATTTTTATGAACTTTGTTAGGAAACTACACTCCACTTAGAATCCTTTCCGATATGACAGGTTAGCTATCACAGGCACTTAGGGGAGAAAAGGAATCATTATTCTCCTATTTTTCTTTGTTTCCACATGGATGGATCATTTGGCTTGTAAAATGTTAAGTTGAAGTTATTGCTTTCATACACAAATCACTAAAATTGGGACTAGAAGTTAACTTTGATCCTCAAGTATTCTCTTCCCCTACACCCTATTGTGATCTCGGGAATCAGAAAGGTGGTTAAAGGGACATTTTATCTCCCTTAAAAAATCATTAGGAGAGGACAAATCCCGCCTAGGGTTCCTCTTAGTTTTTTGAAACCATCTTAAAGCTTTGTAAGGGCCCATACATGCCCACATATTTGCAATCTTAGGATAGTTTCTTAAAATTCTTTCTTAGTTTAGATCACAATCTAGGGAAGTTTAAAGATCAAAGTAACGGGCCCATACATGCCCACATGTCTACAATCTAGGATAGTTTCAAAGATTTCTTAGTATAGACAACATTTTAGGGAGTTTAAAGGATTTGTAACGACCCATATGTCCACATTGCTAGTTCTTTAGGGATTTAAATATTCTGCAAGGTTGTACCAAAGACACATAGTAAGCTAGGTAAAGAATATTTGTAAGGACCACAGGAAGTCCACATGTTGCAATCTCACACTTAACTTATTAAAATGTTTGCACACTTGTCACTATCTTTGACACGAATCCACTCCTCACACACACATAATTTATATAGAATAGTGGAGGTCGAAGTATGTTTTCTCCAAAGGAATTCCGAAAGATCCAACTACTTCTTTGGAAATTATCCACACCCATTAATTCAAATGAGGTTGGCCCATGACCCCAATCTCTCATCGCACCACATCTAAAAAATTTCTAATAATGCACTAAAGTTTCCTCCACAGGGGGTGCCAAAAGAAATTTTTAGTTTAGGTAGGATCTCGGGGGTAGGCATCCAAATAACCCCCCATTATTAGGTTCTCAGATTTTCAAACAATAGAAGTTGAGAAATAGGGAACTTTCAAATCCTCCAACTCAAGTGTTCCTACACCATAAGGTAGGGAGATACTCGTGAAGGGTCGAAGGCCAAGGTATGGTTGTTCTGCGCATCCCTCCTTGAGTCACCCAACTCTTGTGAGGGCATCCAACCCATGACCCATTTTTTATTCCAAAAATATAAATGTCGCACTTTGACCGAGGTACCTAGTGGAAAAAACTTAGGATATCCACCCAGGTGGATATTTTGGGTTGCAATCGCACCTTGATCATATTTTTTGTGGCTATTGGGAAATATTGCCATCTCTTTCGGGATATGCACCCTCTACCACTCATTATAACTAATTAATTCAACCTTCACTAGTTCCTCTTCTAGTGGCTTCAGACCCCATTGTTGAATGTTATTGGAAGGCCTAGTGTTGATTGAGAGGAAGGACGATACGTCTTTTAGGACACAAGCATTTGTTTTTATTTTTCTCCCATAGGAACAAAATCCACCTATCCACATGCTTGTTTATTTACAGTTGATCTATGTATGATGCTCATTTGATTACATGCAATTGTGAGTTATACTATCTTGTGAAGGCCAAAAATATACAAAGCTCTTGTTCATTTTTTTTCTTGTCACCAATTTTATAGATTCACTTTTCTAGTTGGAAACCATAGGGGAACCACAAAATCCTCATCATTCCAGATGCTTACGGAACCTCCCTCCTATTCTAGGAGGATTCCCTAGTCTTTCCAACTCACTGACTCAACCATCTCACACCCCCATGAGTGCTACTATTTTGAGATCAGCATTGCTTGGTTTCATTTTTCTTGGGTCCAATTCTGAATGCCATCCATCCATTAGTTCTCATTTAGAAGGAGGCAGGGGTCAAACTTCTTCTCAAGGTAAAAGTACAAATCCCTCTCAAGGGATAGGTATAGTACCTACTCATATGATGTTTGAAAATAATCCTCCACCAAATATCCCTATGCCATACTTGGCATCCCTCAACATTCTTGATTTAACCAAACTCACGAATGATCCCATTTTACATGACCCCACATGACCCAATATGCCTACCAAATTACCTTCAAATATTCCAAAGTTTGAAGGAAAAATAGGGGATGATCCCACCAACCATGTTATGACCTTCCACTTATGGTGCTCTTCAAATAGCATCATGTATGATTCCACCTTCTTAATTTTATTTCAAAGAACTCCCACCAGTTCATCACCCAAATGGTACGTGGACAGAAAATCAGGGTCCCATGTGACTTTTGAATCACTGGCCAAGGCATTTTTGTCCTTTTTTCAACTATCAGTTCATCGTGATACCGGATTAGAACTCCTTTCTATGTTCAAACAAACCAATTTTATTCATATAGCTGACCACATCCATGAATGGCGTCGGCGACGTAGTTTGTGTAAAGTGGAAACCACCAATGAACAACGTCTTGATTGGTTTCTCAAATCACTCATCTATGTTATCACTAAGGATGTAGCATCCATATTTCCTTAATCAGAAGAGGAAGCCATCAGAAAGGCCCAACAGTTTGACCTCATATATGCCCAGTCAAGTTACTTGTACACAGTGTTACCTGATGCACCCATACCCACACCATTTGGCTAGGAAAAAACTAGGATGTCCCACACTGCGGATGGGTTTATTGGTTCCATGATGCACCGCGACCCTTATAGCCACTCATCACCTACTTATGGTGCACCTCATAATCCATAACCATATTGAGGGAATTTTTATTACTCTCCCCCCACTCACTAACAATCATATCCTATTGTTCCCCCTCAACCATTGGGGGGACCCCCACTGGTACCCCAGATACATATGGTTTCTCAATCAAGTGTGGGTCCACCTCCAACCCCTACATGTGACCATAACAATTGTGGAGGTACTTCAACTTCATATAAGCCATATGGATCATCTCCACAAAACAATCCATATTTTCCATTTCTTAGTCCTCCCCAACCGGGTTCTCCTCCACCAGGGAAACCACATGTCAGGGTTAAATTTGTTCATCCCTCTCCCATTCAACAGCTTCAAACTTTTGAACAATTGAATACGGAAAATCTGGCCCATTAGATGAATAATTCCAAGTATAAATAAAAAAATGGAAACATTAACAACTCGGGACCAGGAGGAAATAGCCCCCAACAAAATCGCCCCGTTGGGGGAAATTAGAATCAAGGCAACCAAAACCCCCAAGGGGGAAACAATCACAATCAACCATGACAAGGGAGGAACAATAACCTCATAATTAACTTCCCTTGTGCTCTATGTGGTGAGTATGGAAATTATACTCACCATGTTTCCCAAATTGTCGATTTCAAACTGATGAAAGAGTTCATGAATGCACAATGTCCTCCAGTGCTTCCTGCCCCTCAGCAGGCCCCACAACAATATTTGCAACAACCACCTCCAGCTATTTTGCAAAACCATATCCCACACGAAGGTGTGATGAATACCCAATAGGAGGTACACCTTTCTCCACCCCAAATGGGGTAGTATCAAAACCTAGGTCCCAATCAACCTAAAAATCTGGTTGATCGCAACATCCTCCTTACCAATGAAGAATATATTATTCTCTAAACACGTGGTTGTCAATACAACATACCTCCTGAATCTACCCCCACCACCTCAGAAGTGGCCCCAACTACATCCGGACAACCATTGATGATTCCCCACCCTAACACTAAACCAAACCCTCATATACCCTATTGATCTCCCATTTTTTCACTCACCATACACCTCTTTTGGACATTTACCCCCCTACCTAGGCATTGAAATACAACTTATTACCTCCTATTACGACCTATTTTCTTGCCTAAATATCCTGATTACAACATGAGGTTAAAGTTGTTTATTTCGATAATTTTTGAAGTTCTTGATAAATTAATTAGGATATTTTAGCTATTTTTTTACCAATGATAATAGACACTTACCTTTTCAATGCAACAATTGTTCCTGCACTATTCCTGACTTTCCAGTACCTACACAGGCATTGTGATACTTAAGGTTGTAGCTTATCCTAGTTGTGCGCACCCAATATTGAGTTAACAACATGGGTATTGTTCTTATGATTGATGCAATGGTTGTTGACCATTTCCCTTACGCCCAATAGCCTTCTATTACATGAAATCGACCCATGAACAAATATTCTAGAGTAGCACCAGATCAGGGTCTGAAATCAGTACAGGACGATATCTAATATGGTTGTAACGATTTCCTGAGATAGAGGAAATCATGGTCAGTAAGATCATCTAGTTTTGTTAAGTCATTTTTGGCCCTGAGTTCCTGAGAGCTGGGGAAAGCAATGTAATCTGATATACTCAGAACCAGATATATATGAGGGTGTTCTCTTTGTGTAATTTTTAAGCTGTGAATACTTTTTGCAAAAGATAATGAAAAACTATGTTATCCATTTATTGTCTTGATATTATGATGGATGTGTTGTGAGTAAAGTAAGTGTTTATGTGTGATATTAATTAGGTTTTGATTTATCCTTGTTCATAAATGTGGTGAGTTACTGAATCGTTTTTGCTCACTACTTGGGAAGGCATGGGCCCACCTCCCCTGGTAAGTTGAGTTATCTATATATTACATGTTCTTTACTTTGTTGCCACTGCATTTTCAAATGGATTGGTGTGGAAAGATCTTTAGATCCTAAGTTCTTCTTGAGGTTTTGTGTGTCCTGTACCCATTGGGGATTTCTCTTAAGCTATGAATCATATTTCCCTTAGTACGATGGAGAATATTTCATATGACCACATAGATTGCAAATGAACGATTATATGCATGTATTTCACCAAACTATATCTCCTTCTTTGTAGCCACTTGAAGGTCGCATATGTTCTAGTATTTATTTGTAGCTTACTTAATCTCAAATACCTTGTTTAAATACTTCTCATAAATGATGAATAAGTAAGAATTTGCCTCATTCACTGGATAAAATTAAATTAATAGCTAGAATTCATCTACTGTGTATGTGACAACTGGGGGTTATAACACGATATGCACAGGATTGATTCTAAATTAACAAGGGTTGGTTTATTGAGCACATTCTAATGATCTGAAATGAGATGTATGATCACTCGGAGACTTCCATAACTTATATATGTTCACGAGGAAATACTTCATCACTTATTTTTAGATAAGAAGAATTAATATTAAATATAGAATCTTTGTGATGACCTGGTCACATCTTAATAAACTTTGAATTCATCTTTTACTTTTGAAAGATTGGATTATATCTAAAGGGTAATCAGTTACTGTATCCAAACTCTATGGTATTAAGGGCATAGGTTGTTAATGAGAACCTGTCTTTGGGGATTTGAATTACTTGCTTTTTATGCATGGTTTGACCTCTAGAGGTACTGTAGCAACGAGAGATAACATTTCAGGAGCTAAGAGCTTAGTTTAAATGCATGTTGTGTGTTTACATTTGAGTGTAGCTATTGATTAGTGTATAAGTTGTGTGTTTATATTGTTTTTCGAGAGTTGCAAGTTTTCCTAGAATATAGATTCTTAGTTACTGCATCAAGTTAAGTGTCAAGATTGTGGAAAGACTCCTTCAAAGTCATTCCCTTATACATTGTTTCTTGTGTGTGGGTAAGAATGTAGTGGCACCCTATAGTCTGTCATGCTTGTTAAGAGGTAATCCTCTTAGGTTAAGAATAGGGTTGGTTAATAGGGAACATCCTCTAGCTGATTAGTCTCATGATAGGTCAGTAACATAATCACATGGAGACTTGAGTGAATCCCTACAGTTGGATGATATAGACATCTACTTTGGGAATCATTCTTTTGGTTTTCGTTCACAAATAGATGATTGTTCTTTGTGCATAGGATAGAATTTACATGATTGGATCTCTGGTTGATTGCTCAGTTTTAGTAATGGCAGTTTGGTTTGAGATTTTTCTTGATTGATAGATTGCCTAGTCCTCTTTCTCCTGGAAAGACAAAATAGGGTATACTTATGTCAGTTGCTTGCACATACTGTGTATGTAGTTCATCAATTTACGATCCTGGTTGAGAATTTATGTGGGAATTTATTACAACAATTAAATATCCCAACAATACCCCGTATGTTGTTACGATGGAACATACATAACCCTCATGCTAGGACATCCCATAACTACAGTCTGGTCGATGACTTAGCACAGTCTCCTACAGCCATGTCTATATTGGAGGTCCTCCAAACCTGTCCATATCAAAAGAAATATTTTCTTTCCACCTTTGGGGAAGTCGAACTAGTTGATACTATACTCATCACCTTTTATATAGATAGTGGAGAACCACCCCTCCCCACCCTCGTATCTTTTCAAATACCAGTGAAGATCCAGAACATCACAATTTATCAGTGTGTTATCAATGAAGGTGCATCCACATACATTGTATCCAAATTATTATGGTAGAAACTTGGCTCACCTGAGCTTGTACCATCCTTCATCACCCTTAGATCTTACAACGGTTGATCATCGTCCCCTGAAGGAATCTTCCAAAATGTCCCTGTAAAACTTGGGGGAAAAACCATCTTAATTGACATCGAATTTATCGACGCCCCACTTGATTACAATATCTTGTTCGGACATAGCTACATGTATTCTATGAAGGCGATAGCCTCTTCTATGTTTAAAACGATGATGTTTCCCCTCAATGGGAAAATCATCACCATCTACCAACTTACACATTATGAGCCTAATCATTCTGCCAACATTGATAACATTTTCCCCCTTGTCTGCACTAGGTCAAATGATTTTTAGGTCATTGACATGGGTCCACAAATTTTCAAGGACCCATCCTTGCTGGGGGCATATCATGGAGAACCACCTCTCCTTCACCCTTCAAAACAAGTGTGTGTAGTATATTCGAATGGAACCAGTATCAGAGAAAATATTCCTCCCATCGAGGCCCCTCCCCACATCGAAATTCCACCAGTTGGATAACTATTACCTCAGGAGTTCCCTGAGAACCCCACTGCACCACTTATTCCATATTTCCCCACCCTTCAGGGGAAAATCCCAGTTTGGGAGACAGTCCCCCAAGCCATTACCCAAATTCCTTTTTTCTACCCCCCACCTAGAGTCCAAGCATTCCAAGTAGTTGCTACTCTCTCCCTTCCAAACATGGTTCTTACCATCCCTGTATGGTATCTCCATCCACCCGTGATGGTCCCTACACCATATCTCCCTCCTCAGACAGAGGGATTACCAATGAAAATCCCAATACAGGCTCCTGCTACACCACCCCCACACCCAACTCGCAACAACAACATCACTGGGGGCAGACGAAAGAAGAACGAGCCCACAACTCCACTTCCTCCCCGAGCTCAACCTCCTTGCACACTATGAAAAAGAGAAGGACACCCCACTAATAGATTTCCTACTCTTCCCGAGTTATGCAATCTGATCTAGCTCCCTAAAGAAACCACATTTCTCACCACTCCACCCAGTACATCCACTGCTACTATGGAGTCCTCAACCACATGCACTCAAGGGTTGTAAACCAAATTCACTTGTGCCATATGTTCAAAATATGGCCACTACACTCATCATTTCCCTACTCTACATCAATTTATCCAAACTTTAGTCATCGTACGCCAAACATATTGGCCCAAGCCCTCTCATCCACTCCCTACAAAGGCTCACATTATTTATATTTGGTATATTTCGTCATCAGTCCCCGAGCGAATGAGGTACCCTCCACAGTATCGGGACATTCAATTTTTGTCTAGCAGACCCTCACACATCGTACGTGATATCTCATTTACATCTTCACCACTTGAGGACAATGACGCTTACCCATTGACAGTTCCCCTTGTCACCTCCCAGGATCCTCTATATTCTCATATTTTTCACTGTGACGAAGATATCCTGGAGAAAATCACTACCTCTGATTTCCCATGGAATGTGCTCCATCATCGAGCACTTTTTATTTCACAATAGGCCTTCGCCCTCCTATCCAAGTCACCATGTGCACAAATGAAACCAAGGATTTTATTCCTTTAATCCATATAGACTTGTTCAACAACCCTATCCTTGCCCCATATGCTTTTGAAGAGGGCAACATGGCCAACATCTCCCCCACTGTCAAAATTGACATTTTCATTAAACCGAGAATCATAGAAGAAATCACCATTAGCATTGCATGATCCCCTAAAGAAACCATTTCTTATAGATATGTCTTTCAAGAATACCAGGATATTTTCGCGTGATCATATACGGAGATGCCCGACCTTGATCCATCTATAGTCGAACATCGAATCAACACTTGGTCAGATGTCACCCCAGTTCGTCAAAAGAAACACCCCCTTCACCCATCCAAATTTGTGGCTATAAAAGATGAAATCGACAAGTTACATGTTGTTGTTTTCATTTACCCCATTGCATACACTTCATGGGTCTCCAACCCTATCCTCGTTAACAAAAAATAGGGAACTATTCGCGTCTACACATAATTTCATGATCTCAACCACGCTTGTCCCAAAGACAACTTTCCAACCCATTTCATTGACAAAATCATCGATGACTATGCCGACCATGAGGAACTATCTTTTATGGATGGGTTCTCCAGCTACAATCAAATCCAAATCCATCTAGCAGATCAGTACAAAACTTCTTTTACTACCCCTTGGGTACCTTTGTTTATCATGTCATGCCTTTGGACTCAAGAACGCAGGTGATATGTTTCAATGGGACATGACCTATGTTTTCCATGATCTTTCTCACATCATCCTGGATTATTTGGACAACCTCACTTCTCAATCCAAAAAGTGAACCCAACATCTAGATGACTTACGCATCGTTTTCCAATGATGTCACCAATTCAATATCCGTTTGAACCTCCTAAAGTGTGTATTCTACATCACTGTCAGACGCCTCCTTGGGTTCATTTTTTCCCAACAGGGCATCATGATGGACCCCCTAAATCTCCAAGCTATCACAAAAATTACACCACCGAGGAATTTATGCTAACTATAGAGATTTCAAGGAAAAGACAAGTTTTTATGTCTCTTTGTCCCAGACTACGCCAATCGCGCACATGGTTTTCTCCACTTACTGTGTTATCATATACCATTTTGATGGTATGAACATGCTTAAATAGATTTTGAATATTTGAAAGCTTCCCTATCTAATGCCCCTTTGATTAGTCCCCCAGACCATGATCGCGATTAAATCCCCTACTCATCATCTTCAGTTATCTTAGTAGCAGGAGTCCTCATCCAATTAGGGGATGATGGGCGTGAACATGTCATTTAATACATTATTAAAACCTATCAGGGCCACCCTTGAAGTATAATCATGATGAGAAACTCACCTTAGAATTTGTCCTCGTAGTCCAAAAACTGTGCCATTACATTCTTCTTTGAACTACCAAGGTTGTAGAAGATTCCAACCCCATGCAGTACTTGCTTAGTTGATGAAAACATAATGGAAAATTTACTCGATGGATCATCATCCTCCAAGACTATGATCTTGATTTCTCTACTCCCAAAAGAAAGAAATATATTATCCTAGCCGAAATCATTACGGATTTTCCCTCACATGTTCAAGCTTCCCCCATCAATGAGGATTTCCCCGATGAACACCTCTTCTTCATCCCCTCTGACGACCCTTGGTATGGTGACCTCCTCGTCTACCTTCGTACACATAATTTTGGGTCTCATATCTCTCTCGATGATCATTGATGCATTAACCATCAGACCCCTTGATACCTCCTCATCAGAGATGTTCTCTATCGATGCGGGGTTGACACCATTCTTCATCGATGTCTTACCATCGACGAAGTTGATAGAGTCTTGAATGATTTCCACAATAGTTCTTGTGGTGGTCACCTCTCAGGTCTGTCCACCACCCAAAAAATCATTTGATCTGAGTACTTCTAGCCCACTCTGCTTCATGACTGCATCCATGTTGTCAAGTGATGCAACAAATGCTAGCTTTATGAAAATAAAGCATGAGTGCCACCATCTCTTCTACATCCAGTCATCACCGTTGGCCCCTTCTGTAAATGGGGCATAGACTTCATGACTTTCCATCCTCCATCCAGTAATGGAAACAAGTAAATTATTGTGGTAGTTGATTACTTTACCAAGTGGTTCGAAGCCATTCCCACATTTAACAACACTGCTGACACAGACGAGGGTTTTTTCTTCAACCATGTCATTACCTGATTCGGAGTCCCACTACAGTTAGTGTTTGATCATGGTAAACACTTTGAGAATGATATATTTGTGTAACTCTCATCAAATTTAATCTTCGCCCATGATGTTTCCTCCCCATACTACCCTCAGTCCAACGGACAGGTCGAGGCTGTCAACAAAGTCCTCAAAACCATGCTACAATGTATCGTCAACAAACATAAGACCAACTGGCATCACATGTTGTTTTCCACTTTATGGGCCTATCGTACGGTAGTCAAAACTGCCACTGGTTTTACACCATTCCACCTCATCCATGGGATCGAAGCCACCCTCCCTATCGAATGTGAAATCCCCACGTTATGCATTGTTATTGATCTATTACCTGACACTTCTCCAATGCAGCAACACCTGCTGACCTTAGAGTCGCTTGATGAATATCATTGATCTTCATTACAAAACAATGAGGCAGCTAAAAAATGGTCCAAATCCACCTTCAACCTCCATGTCAAACTTCTCTCATTCAATGAAGGTGATCCCGTGTTAGCCTATGATATCACCCACGAAACTCTCATCCATGGGAAATTTGAGTCATTATGGCATGGACCCTACATCCTCCAACACTACCTCACTAAAGGAGCTTATATTTTTGCCTCTCCATAATGCTACCCTCTCAAAGAACCCATCAACAGGTTGTACTTAAAGAAGTTTTATGCCTAAGCGTAGCCCCCCTACCTTAGGTTTTTCTTTGTACACATTTGTATAGTTTTAGTATTCTTGTCTGCCACCACTCCTCATGTATGATCTATCATACTTTTTATTGACATATGAATCATCCATCATCCTACCACATCAGTTACACTGACGGTGCCATCCGTTGGACCCAAAATCTCGCTTTGGCCACTTGGGCCCTTTATACTCCCTCACATGTCCTTCTCCACTCTAGTGGCATATATTTTGGTTTAGACACCAACAAACAAGATGAATATGATGTCGTCATTTATCTCCTTGCCAAGGCCATTTGTTTCCACATTTGACACCTTAGCATTCTATTAGATACCTAGCTTGTCATCCTGCAACTCAACAATGTATATCATGTTCACGATCCTTTCCTCTTTCACAAATACCTACAAGTTAGAATCTTATCTCGTGAATTTGATTCAATCACATTTACACATATTCCAAGACAACTTAATCAAGTAGCCGATCACATGGATAACCTAGTATTAGATTGGCATTTATCACATTAAACATCATTTTATACATAGAATCATACATTTGTCGCACCACATGGTAAATACATCATACATAAAAACATAACACATAGAGACATGAATGATCCAAAATATATCCATATATATATATATATATATATATATATATATATATATCATCAAAAGGTCATCAGTGTTTATAAAAAATACATGTACAATCGCTTGTAGGCTAGTGAATCCCCCCACCCCTATGAGTACAAAAATGGGTATCTCATACCCTATACAAAAAATGGTCCCATAAACCCATATACATATAAAAAATTGGCACTCAAGGTGCCCCTAGAGATCCCCCCCAGGTCTTATGTCAGTCGGAGGTGCCCCACCAGCTGGGGGCTCTCGAGGTCTAGGAGGGAGCCAACTAGTCATCGTTGCCCCCTCTACTGTTGCTCGATGGATCAGGGTCCTCCACTCTTCCAGTACACCCACGCATTGCTCCAATACCTCCTCATCCTGGATATGGGCCCACATACCCTCAAGTACCCCTTGTAGAACCCGCTCGAATCATCGACACAGATCATCTAACATCACCTTGACATCTCCCTGTGGCTCATGTGCTGGTCCAGCACCAATGTCATCTCACCATCACCTCTTTCCCACCCTCGACTCTGCAGGTGCCATTAAAGATGGCCCCCAGCAAGTCGGGTCCCCGACCACCTTTGCCTCTCTCCCTTGGGGTCCCACATCTGCAAAAAAACACCAGAGATAGTGGCAACACCCATATACATATATAATCAATGTTATCTATCGAAATCAAAAAACATAAATCCATAATACAAACACATGCCTCATTGATCCTAGTCCTCCCCAGGAGGTAAAATCATATCTAGGTCGTGGTGGTAGTCCATACCCGTGTATGGATACCTCAAAATCACCTATGGAATATGGCACCACACTCGAGCCACTCTGGCCATGAAATAATGGTATTCCTCCCCACCTCCATGTCTGGCCAACATGTGGGCCCACTGCATTAGACGTGGCTCTCGTCACCCCCTGGACTCGAGTAGAATCCCTGGGCACGATAGAGGCACCCTCTCTAGGAACCATCCCACCAAAATGGACCCAAATGCAAATTCACTGGAGTCGACTCACCGACACCAATTCACCTTTCCCATCATCTTAGTGTGCAAAAGCACACCCAACGCAAAGAGGTCCCCATTCAGGACCCACTCCACTACCCTCAGATGACCACCAATGATTCGTTGAGTCCCCAAGGATCCATAGGTCCTCACCACCATAGCATTGATGCACTCCATTAAAAGGTCATTAATCGCCTCAATACAGAAGACCAACCCCGACATAGGATTCGACCCAATGCGGCGGTGAGCCACCAAGTCACCTACTTGATCCTCCCTCGATAGTTGGGGATCGATAGGAAGGGTCATCCCATGCAATGGGATCTCCTTCAGGAAATACACATCCTAAATGGAGGAAAACTCTATTGTGTATGAGAAAAGTTGTGCACTTCTATGAACAATGCATTTATGGATCGTGTTCGCCCATCAACCATTTCTAGTCCAACCCCCAACATGATTTGACACTCATATCTAAGGGAAATATAGCTTGGCGGTTGGTCAAGGGATAGAGGGTTCCCTAAAAGTCCCCTTGTTTACACTATGAACCAATTACATTTTTCCATGTATAAATGCTATAAATAAGAGCCATGGGTGTGCTAAGAAATCAATATTTTCAAGGTATTGTTATGCTACAATAATTCTTCCTTAAGAATCCTCTTTTCTCTTTGAAGCCTTCTAGCACCATTGAAATAGGTCATTCCACTCACCTCTTGAGGGAATATCCATTGTTTTTCTTCATTCGTCATTTCTTCCATTGTAAGGAGTGAAGAGCTCTCAATTATGGAACCGAAGAGCCCTCCCAAGGAGGAAGAGGGGACTCATAAGTCCTTGACTTTCTCTACAGTATTTTTCCGACTAATCTATTGATCCATTGGAAAAATTATGTTGGTCATTGTTTGATTTTCATGGTTCTAAGTTTATCATGCTTTCTAACATTTATTTCTTAGTTTTTTTAGTTTATTTCTTTGTTTTCATATGTGTTTGGCTTATCTAACCCACTCACAAACTTATGTCTTGTCTAGCAGGCTCATCTAGACATGCACATGTTGTTGTTTTTCTCACCCAAGTGACAAAACCAACACAACAACAAGTATAGAAATATATATGACATAGCATATCTACAATTGGAATAAGTAGAATCAGTGGACAAGTGGAATCAGTTGGTCATAAGAAGGCAAGCAGTGAAAGGCATATCCGAAGAGGGAAAGAGAAATATTTAGAAAAGGTTATATTGTGAGAGGACATTATTGAACAGTATGGTCACTGATGTCTAAATAGTGAACATAACAGGCCATGAATATTTTAATTCAAGGAATTTTGAATTATTTTTATATATTTCAAAGAGTTACAAGAAGAAGCACCAATGGACAATAAGCAACACTAGAAGAGAGGAAAGGAAACATACACAGGAAGTCCCATATTATTCTACATCTTGCATATAAGTTAAGGAAAGAGAAAACGTCAGAGAAATGGATCCAGAAAGGAAGATCAATAGCATATAGACAAGGGGAGACATACTGATAGGGGGAGTTATCATTTTTCCCATGATGTCAAAGGGAGAGAAAGAGAAAGATTCAAGTACAAGAGGTGAGAGAATTAATGTTCATAGGAGGTATGATTTTAGGGGGAGTCACTCTTTGCTATAAAAAGAGAAGAGGAACGTGGAAAGAAACACAAGGAAAAAAACATGTGAAGAGAAAGGAAAAATGCATGAATATAGGGGGAGTAGCCCCAAGGAGGGATGCCCTTTTCCATTGATGTCAAAGGGGGGGGGAGAGAGAAACATTGTTGAGGATCAATGGTCACAAGGGGAGAATGAATATTGGAATATGAGTGTTGTCATAAAATGTTGGTGTTTTTGTCAATGCCAAAGGGGGGAGAGAGAGAAACATTGATGATGAGAAATGGTCATAGGGGGAGAATGAATATTGGAGTATGTGTGTTGTCATAAAATGTTGTTGTTTATGTCAATGCCAAAAGGGGGGATATTTTTGTACAGTTGGTTGTCATTGATTTCAACCCTTGGAGCGTTTAAGATACCCCAGAGTTGTGATCGTGATTTATGGTGAGTTACTTGCCATTTATATCAAAAAGAGTGATTGATGTCAGTAGATGTGTTGGGTGCATTTGATGAATTCTACACAATGAAAATTTAGTTAACACACTCATATATGGATAGTCCTCATCATGTCATTTCTGGTGATAGGTGGTACACCACGTGGTTCATCGCGGTTAAGTAGATATTCCCTCATGAAGTTAGAAGCCTTGAAGAATGGTCAAGAAGCCCATAGTTGGTTACAAGTACTTAATGAAAGGGTAAAGTGGTTGTAACAATAAATTCAAGAAGCCCCTAAGATTAAGTAAAGAGGTTACCCAATAAAAGTATAAATACACATCAAGGAATCATTCACAAGTACATTCCCTCACTTATTATATTGAATATCTTCTAGTGAAATAGTTATCTATTTGGAAAGTATGTGATGATGAAATTTGAGGTAGCGATAGGTGAGAAGTGCAGGAGTTTCAGGATTATAGAGGAGAGCTAGGGTTTTCTATAAAAACCCTAATTAGTTCATCCTTGCGGGTCAGACAGCTAGTGTCCCACAAGGCATCCCCGTGGTTTTCACAGTGCATGTCATACGAGATCCCACATGACATCAGTTCTTAGTCCCACAAGGCTAAGACATATTTGTGGATTATGTTGGTGTCAGGCTGTTGAGGACTAAGGAAACGTCACATGTCAGTATTATAGATTTTCATCTTATCTACAAGATCAAAGGTAATTTTTAAGGGTTATGCTTATGTTGTTATGGAACATGCTTAGTGGTGATGATACATGGTATGGTACACCTTGGTGATGACATGATACCTTGTTAGAAGTAAACTCTTGGCTATGTTGATATATGGTTTGGTATATGTCATGGTTATGGTTCATTATTAGAGACATATCTTTGAGATGTTGGTACATGGTTGAATTTCACACTTGGTATATGATAGCACATGTATGATATACACCTATTTATGATGTTGGTACTTTGTTGAGGTACAAGGCACATGGTTTGAGGTACATCTTGGTTATATGTTGATGATGTGATGGTCATGAATTTGGTATGTTGTTGAGGCATATGGTATATGTATGAGGCACATCCTTGGTGCATGGTGTGAAGCATATTATTGGTACATGTCTTGGTGACATTGGTACGTTTTGAGGTAAACCTTAGTGATGTTATGGTACATTGATTAGTAGCACATCTTGGCTATATTGGTATCTTGGCATTGATTCTATATTAGTTATTCTTGAGGCACTTCATTGATGATATATTATGGTACATGGAATGATTGAGAGTGATATGGTATTTCATGGTACTTGGTTTATGGTACATGTTGATGGTTGATGTGAATGGTTGGCACATGGTATTGTACATGTGTTGATGTACATAGTTGATGTATATGGTATAGGTTGTGGTACTTGGTTGATTCTTGGTATGGTACAGGTTTCGGTTCATGGTTGATGCACTTGTTATGGTATAGGTTGATGATTTGGTACATGGTTGAGACACATATCTTGTGATGGTATGTTGGTGATGTTGGTACACGCTTGGTAAAGGAATGTGTTGGTGATGTTGAGCATCTAGTTGAGAGGTTATCTTGGTGTTCATGGATATGGTATTGTTTATGTTGAGTATCAATAACAGTGACAGTTTGGACACAGTGACAGGTTACAGGTTGATGTGATAGTGGAAATGACATTGACAGGTTGGATGCAGTGATAGGTTGATAGGTTACAGGTTGAAGTGACAATAGCAATGACAGTGAAAGTGATTTTGGTAGTGACAATTTGGTATACACTTATATTTTAGGGTGGAAAGATGGGGCAAGGAAAGGGGGTTGTAGCCTCCTTCTGGTTGGTTTCAGAGAACATGGGGAATTGGATCTTCCTTCGAGTTGGATCCTGAGAATTAGGGGGTTGTAGCCTCCTTCTGGTTGGAGCTAGAGAATTCAAGGATTTGTAGATTCCTTTAGGTTGGACCCTGTTAATAGGGGGTCATATCCTTCTTCCAGTTGTAGATGGAGAATTGGGAAGCTAGTGCTTCCAATTAATTTATTCTTTTATATATAATAAAACATTATGTGGTTTTCTCCCATTTGTGTTTCCACATAAATCGTGGTGTACTGTGTATTTGATGTGATGATGTTGATTTGATGTTGCTTATGTTTATATTCTCATGATATATAGAATTAAATCATAGATGATACATTGATGATATATTATTGATAATACTAAAAATTGTATATTATGGTTAAAAGTGGTAAAAGTACTCATACTGAGTCACCCCCCCCCTCTCAATATTCCAACAGTTGTCCCAAAAAATACATGAAAAAAATGTTTGATTTTCCCATATGAATTTCCTTTCCCCCCATGAAAGTTGACCCACACTCCCCAATGTTTATTTTACTCAACCCTTGTGCTCTCATAAATATGGGATGTGACTTTTCACACCAACCCTCGTAAATGTGTTTAATGATTGGGATTTGATACACTCAAGAGGAAAATAGAAGGTTTATATACAATGATAATTTTAGAAAGTGGGTTGATTTTAATTTACATGGGTAATTCCCCCTTGGAACCCTCTCTTAGATATTCTCTTATAACCTCCCCTCTCTTGTGGAAACATATCCCCCATTACTTTTTCCTTGTCCATTTGCAACTAGTGATACATTTATTTTATTATTTTTGATATACAAGATTTACATTTTACATAGTCAAACCCACATCCACACATCATATTTACATTACATATTGATAATACATTCTTAAAAATGGGGATGTTACATACTTGAGAAGAGGTTTCCAAAGAGGGAAATGGCCTTAAAACGTGGGAATAAATTGCTTTCATATTCAAACATCAGTTCTATAGCATAAAGGTGTTTCTCTCATTGAAGGTATCTTCTCCTCAACCTTGAGGATGTATTTATACCAATTATTTATGGTTGGGGTGGTTATGCATGGGAAATAGGAGCTAAGTAACCTAGAAAACCCACAAACTCCAACCAAAAATGCATATTTTTTGCACATTTATATTTTTTTGTGCAAACTCCAACTAAAAATGCATATTTTTTGCACATTTATATTATTTTGTGCATTTTGAAGGCATATGCACTTTGTCAATGGGAAAATATCATACATACACTTTTTTCTAGATCAAAAGTAGCACACATATTTCTAAAACGTGTTTTTTTTAAGAGATTCAAGGAAATCTTAGTTTGCAACTACAAGAGGTTTAGAGATCAAGGCCAATGGATGCATCATGAGAAAATGGGGTGGAAAAATATGTTATATTAGATGACCCCTAATGTGTGAGGTCATAAGAGAATATAATGGCCGAAATACATTACAAAATATAGGAGGAAGCTATGAAGTGGACCTAAGAAGAGTTCACCAAACAGGGAACCAAAATAGTACCTGCAAAATAAATCTAGTATAATATAACTCCCTTCCCAAGGCGGGCATACCCATTCTCAAGTGTAAAACTACATGTCCACCAAATAAAGTACACTACAGATCCATGAAGTATATATAAGTAGTGATATTGGCCACAAAATTAAACACACAATAGATCCATGTTAGAATATACCATAGCCACGATCAGATACATAGTGGATCTATGTCTCAATATATATTAGGAGGATACATAGAATCAATGAAATGAGTAAATTGATCCTCCACAAGTACCAATGTCATATATGTGAGTGGTACTATCTTACGCAACTCGATAAATAACATAAAGAAACGGATGATACTATAGACCTGAGATCTTCAGAACAAACCCGTTGGAGGTACGACTCTTTACCATATGAATAGATGATCTAATGTTGAACATGGGAGACATCGTTTGATTACCAGTCATTAACGTATAATGTTAAAAAATGCAAGGAAACCCACAAATAATGATAATGGGAGTCAAAGTACCTAGTACATTCTAACAAGTATGAAAAAATGAGATAATGTCGAACACTTGTAGAATATATCAATCAAGGGACATTAATGCATTCCTACTGTCAATAATGAGGGATCCTTCCATTGATGAATGTAAGCCCCAAGGTACTATAAAGACTCTATATCCTGATCCCAAAGAAAATGAGTTGAAGTCAATGGGAAGAGATCTGCTTGAACGATGGAATTAACGCATCCCCCATCATCCAACATAAGGAAATAGAAGGAAAATGATTTTGAAGGTATTAGACAAAAAGATGGAAGGACACACCACCAAGTATGTCTCTCACATGCATCAGATGGAATAACATATGGAAGCGACCCTCTAAAAAATAGTCGATAATGAAAACCATTTTCACACACCCAACCCCTTAAGTATCCATTTAAGGGATGGGGCATAAAACATTTTGTTTTCCTTCAACTTCCCCAAATTCCTCTAAAAAGGACACCATCCCCTTATACTTGTTGAGAGTCTTCCAATGACTATATGTTTGTCCAAAACTGAGTTCTGAATTGATAGTTATGGATTTCTAAAAATTTTGGGGCATCATTGGCCAAAGCTCACCCCCTTTCCATGTGGAACACATGTGGATCTACTTCATTCGTACCAGTTGATGTAGCACTAATGCGATTGAAATTTCCATCTTCTATCAGTGACGTGGCCATCAAAGGACGGAATCACAGGGAAATTTCCTACCGATATTTTGCATCTTCGGTCCTTCGACCCCATATCAATTTCATACAACCCCAAAACCTCTCGAAGTTCCGAAGTCGAGAGGATTTTTCCCATCCAGAATCTAGGATGGAGAGGTGTCCACCCTTTGGTCTAAAGGTTTAGGTTTGTTCACTCTTCACACATAACCTATGCTCAACGATGGTCCCTCACTTATTTCACGTCCAATCCTGCATTGACACGTGGGTTTTTCTCTGACATGCCATATCAACATAACATACAAGGACTCACCCAAGCAGATGTTGACACTTGTCTAGCTCTTATAGGATTATCAAATTAATTAATAATTATCATAATAAATTCCCACTCTTTATTTATTTATCATTTATTTAATCCCTATTAGGGATAATTAATCTTCATTAAAATTAATGACCCCGTAAATTCCATTTTTACTTGGCCTAAATTACCGGTCTAGTTAAACCAAGAATTACTCCCCATCCACCTTAGAGATCCCACATTTTGGGGTGAATTAGTGTTAATTATTATATTAGTACCCCGTCACATTAACTCATAACCCAAACATGCCTCTAAATAGTTTTAATTTATTACACTTAGGGTTATTAAAATTTATTAATGTATGTTGGCCCTTGACCAAGTTTTGGAGTTACTTGGTCATATTTGACCATTTTTGGGACTTCGACAGCATGTTGAAGATGGATCTCTAGACAAAGCAGAGATCACGAGATATTGACCCACTTATGGGCCCATTTTGGGTTTTGGTAATATGTAATGGGAAAGGGATGTCGGCCCGTGGGTTCACCCACGCTTAGGCCCGCTTTTGTAAATGTATAAATAGACGTCTAGGCATCTAGTAGAGTATCTATTGTATCTATGTGATATAGGCTATGTGCCAAGTGGGATCTGTGTGATCAAGGTGTTTTGTATTCTATAGGCTTGCAGAGCTTAGTGCAAGTCCCTAGGTGAAGGTATAAAAGGCTTTGTGCTAAAGGGAAAGGAAGAAGGATCTAGCGAGATGCACAGATCTTATGTCCTATGCACAGTAGGTTTTGATGGATCTATGCTTGTAACCAATTGGAAACGCTAATAGAATAAGAAGAGTTGGTGGACATAGCCCCAAGGTGGGGGTGAACTATGTAAATCTGTGTGTTATGCTCTGTGCTTTGACTTGATGTGTTTATCTCTTCTTTTGCTAAGTGTTGTGATATATTTAGATAGATCTACTTATGCTTCATGCTTCATTAGATGTGTATGAATAGTAGATATGATATGTATGGATATGATTAGTGATGATGTACTGGATATGATCTGTTTTACTGTTGCTAAGTACTGAAATACCTTAGATCTAAGTGAATGTTGTCATACTATGTGCTATTTGTGAAGTATAATAAGGGTTGAATATTGATGAATGATCAATGTTAAGTGCTTTGTAAACGATATAATCACATATATATGTCCCAGCTAAGGTTGCGGACACCTGAGTCTCGCAACCACCCTTGCCTCTACCTCGAGTGAGACCTCATCTGCTTCACAGGTGTTTCCGAAAGGGCTAGTAGTTAGGTTTTTTTTGGTGCGCTTTTGTAGCATTGAACCCTAGGTTTTCCCCTATGACAAAAAATGGTTTTGTTGCCTGGACCTAAAACTGTGATTGTTGGGAACTGAGGAAGAATAAGATTTGTGCAAAGATTCTTCCTAAAACTGTGGAAGCTCTATGCATGGATCTATGCCCTAGTGTGAAGTATTCCACTTGATCTAAAAATATCATGGCTAAATAAAGAAGGCCAGATCTGAAGAAAAGAAGCGAGAAATGAACGCTTTGTGCTCTAAGAAAAGTAAAAGTGGAAGTTTTTGAAGAAAAGAGGTAAGATCTGTAAGCTCTATGCTCTAATAAAGGTAAAACTATTTAAAAGGTTTTAGATCTAGAGGCTTTGTGCTCTGTAGAAGTAAGATAAGTGAAAATTTGTGTTTATAAGGTATGGATCTAGGTATGTTTAATAGAGTTTATCCTAGTTTTAAAATTGGAGCAGTGATAAATGAAAGAAGGCTTGATATAAGTAGATCTGATAATAATAGTGATAGATATGTTATACCTATGCATAGAAAAAATGTTTGGACTAACAAATGGATTGAGGATCCTAGAATTTTTTTTTTGCATATTAGCTACCATAATCCTAGTGCGCATTATAGAAGAAGTTGGGGATCGTTTAAAAGAAAGAGAGGAGTGACCCTCTGTTACAGTTGCAAAAGACCTGGACATCTTGCTAAGGAATGCCTTGGTAGAGGATCTAGTTGTCTTTGTTGCAAAGCTATGGACCATGAGGTATTGGATTTCCCTAGAATGATTGCTAGGCTAGAAGAAATGAATCTAAATCAGGAAAACCCTAAGGCAGATTTAGAAGAGACAAAACCCTAGCAAGAATCAGAGAAGGTATTGATACAAATGAAAGATACCCTGAATGACCACCAATATGTTAGGCTATCAGATATTTTCAATGAAAAATAATGCATTGAAGTAAGAATAGGAGACTTGGACATTGACTATGTCCTTGATGAAGAGACACAAGTGAACATTATGCCAGAAAGAAATTGGGAAGCTATAGGGAAGCTTGTTATGATCCCTTCATTAGGAGGAATAGGACTATTCAGAGGAAAACTGATGATGTTATGTGGAAATCTCGCTCAGATACCTATGAGAGTCAATGGAACTTCGACAAAGGAAAAATTTGAGATTATTAAATTCATTGAATACAATGCCTCGTTTACCATGTTACTAAGAAAATCTTGGATTGATAGAGATCAAGCTAGAAATAAGGAAGAAGACGAAGTCTTAGAACATAAGAGACAAGAGTTAAAATATTTCATGACCTGAAAGATTGCACAGTTGATTGAAGAATAGGAGAACAGATTGAAGCTACCTGACACTAGAAGCCAAGATATTGAAGCTTCAGGAATATCCGAGGACATACCGAAGGATGAAATTTATGCCCCAGATAAAGAAGAAGTGATACACCTGAATCCTAGGAAAGGATCTCAGCAGTGCAAAGTGACTATGCCTAAGGAAAATAAGAATTAGAATGGGAAAATAACCACCGAGATGAAACTCATGAGGAAAAAGGCTAGGAAGATACATAAGAAGAAGGTCAAGATTGATAAGTTACAGTAGGTTCTAGAGGGTACCCAGTAGAAAGAAAATTTACATAATTGGAGCTTCATCGGGATATCAGAACATCGACATATGCCACTTTGCTATGGCGAAGCAATATAGCCGTTGGAAGCTGATATATCCATTCGACTGCTGCTCCAAACGGCTGGGAAATCATTTATGGTTCACCAGAAGACCATTGGACCATGCCATAATGGAAAAAAAAAGAGTTAATGAGGCTCATAACCATTGCAAGTAAATTGTTTCCAAGATTGCCTATTTATCTCATCACGCCACGAGTGAAGAACACTTTTTCCAACTAAGAATTTGAAACCCCCAGATTAGCAATTGCATACAGTGCTCATTACACTCTTGTTTTTCACTCTAGTGCAATTTCTAAGACCGTCGTGAACCCGATTATCTTATCCTGAGCACATATGTCTGACGAGCTTACCGCTACTGAAGATTTTGTAATAGAAGTTCTTCTTGAACTAAGAACTGAGAGATTCATGTCAGAGAGAGGGTTATCCACAGGATTACAGGGATCATCCATGAGAGGACTGACAACCTCTCCATCCAATTCTTGTGTCAGTCCATTCTATCCAACTGATGAGAAACGTACTAAGCACATATATGACCTCGCCAATTCCAAGCTAATTACAAGTATTCTACCTACCTATCTACCCCCTCTGAGTGGTGCCATCAACCGTGAAAGTGTACCCTGAGATTTCGAATATGTTGCAATTACTGTGTACCTTCCAAAAGGGGTGTGTGTAGTTCGCATCAACCAGGATAAGCTCACAGCACTAAAATTTAGTGACTTCAACCTTGGAGACTGGAAAGCTTACAACATGATGGCCCTGCATAAGTACTTAACCAGGACCAAAGGAAATAATTCAAATATTATCCCGCAACCATGGACCCAAAACCTCATGCAGTCCACACTGCTTAATGTGATGAAGATCTCGCACTTTGTCCGATACTAGGAAGTAAACGCATGCGTGAAATTTTTGTTGTCCTGCTACCACAGAGGTTACTTATGGTTGAACCATTGCATCACTATGGATCTAACCTTGATCAATAAAATAATAGGGATGAGCATGCATGGCCCTAGCCCATAGGAGTTTTACCCTAGAAATACCTCAGACCAGGTATTATCCTAGTGAATCAAAGAAACTTATGGAGATGTAGAGAAGGGTACGCGAGGTTACAAGGTATCCTCTATCCAGAGTGACACAGTGTGCCTTGCATGTCAGTTGATCACAAGCAAGCTAGTTCACAAGAACCGGTTCACCCAAGTAACTGGCTTTGTTGTTGACCTCATCAAGAAGTGTGAAGAAGGACTACAGATGAATTGGGCACAATACCTCATGAACCAGCTAGATCTTGATTGCAAGGAGCGCAGGACCAAGGATATGAGTTCCACTTCAGCTGGCTTCTCATATTGATAGCTTTCATCGCATGGGAGATGTCAGAAGGTGCGACCTTCCTGGACATCGAGCCCTTTGAGCCTTTAGCTATGAAATTCATTACCTTGTGGTACTCGATTGATATGAACAAGCAATGGAAATCCAATGACGTATTCCACACCTACTACAATCAATTGAATATCACAATCCAATCTACATCGTGCATCACTCCGAACACCCTATACAGATTTTGGCCCCTAATGAAGTTCAGTGCATACATGCACTTTATATACATCACAGTGTGTGCTAATGAGCACAAGCAGTAGTTATAGTCCTATTACAAGTTGGAAAAATATGACTTGGAGGAGATTACCAAGGAGTGGTCAACAGACCTCCTCATCTCAGTAGACCACGCGGATATTTCTGAGATAGACAGTCCAAAACTTGTGCATGATACCCCTAGACCAAGAAAGACCAAGGAAGATGAAGAATTTCAAGATGTCAACAGTACTTCTTCGAAGACCACTTCAATCTCACCTGCGTAGGGAGGTGATGGTGGAGATCCAAGTAATACAAAGGTCAAGAAAAATAAAGGCAAAGTTACATTGCCTAGAGAGGAGGAGGATCCCTCTAAGAAAAGGAAGGTTACCCCACCAAATCCTTCATCCAGGAAGAAAGATAAGGCAACGAGAACCAAGTTTGAGACTGTTCTCACTCTGGATGACTTCGAATTCATAATCACTGTGCTAAACGACACTTCACTAGAGATAGCAGAAAAGCAGGAAGCCAAGCAGGAGGAAGTGTTCAGTCACATCAGGGACGAGCTTCAGGGAGTACAACAAGAATTATAGTCTAGTTGTGTAGTTTCCACTGCACCCCTACCATCAGGAACACTAGACTTAGGTGATGAGCCAGCCCATCTACATTGGATTACTGATACAGTCAAATCTCGGGTGCGACAAGCTCAAGAAGAGACACAAAATCCACCCATGCTTTAGTGCAAGTTCAGAAAGATCTTGAGGACCACAGAAGTACTACAGAAAAGGAAAATCTCACTCTACAAGAAAAATGGGATGAATAGAAAGTAGCGCTACAGAAAAACAAGGAACATTTGCTTCCAGAGAAACTTGAAGTACGTGAAAAGGTTCATAGTGCACTTCGCTCTGTGATAGTCATAGAAGTGACAACTGAGGAACAAGTACCACAACAGGTGGTGCAACTCGAAGAAGTAATCCAGCAGCTTCAACAACACATCATAGATTTGGAACTTCGTACCGTACCTGAGAGTCCTCAAGAAATATGAGACCTAAGAGAGGAAACTGCTCGCAACGTAGTTGGAAGAATGAAATCCCTTTCCTTGGAATGTAAGTAGCTAAGCTCCAGGAGCACTCAGACATATGAAAACCTTACAGAAAATCTAGAGTTATAGGTGTTGGATTTGTAGCTCCAGGAAGAAAAGCAGCACATAGATACGCTCCAGGTGCAGTTGAAGACCTTAACACCAGTTGAAAGAATGAAAAGGTTTCTAGAGTAGCGTACGACCCAAAAACAGATCCACACAATCCAGACCAAAGTGATGGAAGTCTCTCAACAACATCAATCAGTGCAAGAGAAGGCATGCCAATTGTTCACCAAAGTTGAAAACCAAGGAGCAGAGCTTGAACAGGTCATCATCACAACAAAACAACACCTAGAAGGGTCAGTCAATGACGCACTCATCCAAGAGTTCACGGAGAAAGAGGCAGTAAAATTGCAGTAGGTCAAAGCAGCTCGAGACAAGCTTGAGGCATTCGAGGCAGAATTGCTCAAACCAGAGTGACTCGGGACAAGTCACAGGTGACTGTTGGGGGCCTGTTGGCCCTTGACCATGTTTTGGAGTTACTTGGTCATGTTTGACCATTTTTGGGACTTTGACAACCTGTTGAATATGGAGCACTAGACGAAGCAGATATCATGGGATCTCGGCCCACTTTTGGGCCCATTTTGGGTTTTGGAAATATGTAATGGGAAAGGGATGTCAGCTCGTGGGTTTACCCATGCTTAGGTACACTTTTGTAAATGCATAAATAGATGTCTAGGAATCTAGTAGACTATCTATTGTATCTATGTGATATAGGCTATGTGCCAAGTGGGACCTGTGTGATCAAGGTGTTGTGTATTTTATAGGCTTTCATAGCTTAGTTCAAGTCCATGGGTGAAGGTATAGAAGGATTTGTGTTGAAGGGCAAGGAAGAAGGATCTAGCGAGCTACGTAGATCTTTTATCCTATGCACAATAGGTTTTGATGGCTCCATGTAATTGGTGGACATAGCCCCAGGGTGGGGGTGAACCACGTAAATCTGTGTGTGTGTGTTTTTTTTTAAGTAAAAAATATAGTACCTACTATATTAAGTTAACAGACAAATATTGACAGAATACACAGAGATATAGTCGTCCTGAGCCACCAAAAATGTTGTCATTTTACTAGAAACCAGCATAGTTTGGAGTGAAATGAGTCTAGGATGATAAACTAAAAACTGGTTTGCCCTCTGTCCTGCCTGAAGGAAACCATGACAGATGGCCATAGTTCAAGTTTACATTTAGCAACAACATGATGAAACATAAAACAAACTAGCATAGGAGAACTCAGATACCCGATGACCTATCGCCAATGCCTTTTTGCCACGTGGATCTGGCTGGGATGGAAAATGGCTATGCGCACATTGGACATTTCCTCTTTGTTGGAGCATTGGAGTACGTGTCAAGGAGAAAGTCCAGACATTGTCACATGAGGAGGGCTCTGTGCTCCTGGTCTGCCATGTGGCCTTGGAGTTCGAACACCAAAGCTAGATGCTCTGCACGGAGGAGTGGACCATGCAAGTCATTATTTCCTACCTCGTTGAAGGTTTTGTTCCCCACTTCCATGTTCATCCCTGCTCTGGCCTCGATCATGTTCATTCCTGATCTGGCCACATCCACATTCATCCCTACTCTGGTCTCATCCACATTCCCTTCTGCGCATGCATTGTCCCGAGCCTCATCCTCATTCATTGCCTTCTTAGCATGGCTAGTGGGGTTGTAGTCACCCATCCATGGTATCTCTTTAATAATACAAATTGGGAATTCATCTGTTGGCTCTCCCTTTGGACCACTTCCAACCTGTATTTCAGGCACTGTGGCTAAATCCATGTCCAGGTACGAAATTTCATCAACACAATAGATTGGAAGCTCGTCCATAGCGCTTCCCTTCATACAACTTCCAGGATCAATTTCCATGGTGTGTGTGCTGCATTCTGTCCCAGGCTCAGTGATAATGGCATGGAGTGCCAATTGGTCAGATCGTTCTCTCTGTCGGAGAATGGAAGTCGCCATTGACAGAGTGCGCTCCTAGTTCTTCCTCCTTTTCCTTTTCTCTTTGTGGGTGTAACAGGCCAAGCCTCGGTGAGGCTTGCCTCACTTCCTTGTCATTGTTGATGAGGGGTGGATAAAGATATAGAGAGAATGAACCAAAATGAGAATGAACAAGAACTTCACCAGAGCTCCCAACCGACGGGGAGGTCCAAAACGAAAGTGAACCAGCACTGTCCAGGCTCTCCAGCTTTCTAATTACCAAATGACGGCTTCGCATGGCTTCCCATTAACCTTGTCATATTGAATGCTGGCTGAGCAAGTGCGTTCGCATGAGGGAGAAGTCCTTCCTCCATATAGTGGTTGTAATGGTTGGCTACCATCATAAATGCGGAAGGGATGGGGAGCAGCCTACAACATTTAAGTTGTGGATTGATGCTGAGCCATGTGGCAAGGTGTCATCGCATGTCACCCCATCCGGGGCCACGTAAATCTGTGTGTTATGCTCTTTTCTTTGACTTGATGTGTTTATCTCTTCTTTTGCTAAGTGCTTTGATATATTTAGATAGATCTACTTGTGTTTTTTGCGTCATTAGATGTGTATGAATAATATATTTAATATGTATGAAGATGCTTAGTGATGATCTACTAGATCTGATCTGTTTTACTGTTGCTAAGTACTGAAATACCTTAGATCTAAGTGAATGATGTGATTCTTTGTGTTATCTATGAAGTATAATAAGGGTTGAATATTGATGAATGATAAATGTTAAGTGCTATGTAAATGATATAATCACAAATCTTTGACCCAGCTAAGGTTGCAGACACCTAAGTCTCGCAACCACCCTTGCCTCTACCTTGGGTGAGACCTCATATGCTTCATAGGTGTTGCCAAAAGGGCCGGTAGTTAGGTTTCTGTTGGTGCATTGTTGTAGCATTGAAAACTGGGTCTGCCCCTGTGCCAGCAAAGTACTAAATCTCCAGACTTCGACATACTTACCCTCCACACCCTTGTGGACATACCCAAAACCCCTCGAACGTTGAAGTTCTGAAGAGGGTCTCACATATATTATATTGTGATGTAAATATAATAAGTTATATTACATTTTAATATAATTAATCACATAAAATGTTTGTTGTAAATAATTACATTAAATATAATTTTTCTCCCCACTCATCATGAATCATTAATTGTGAAAGGACCTCTTTCCAAATTAATTTAGAAACAACACAATGAGTAAAGAGATGATCAATTGAGTCTTCGCCATTGAGACATAAGATGCATACTGAAGGTTCGATGCCTCCTGTACATTGATAATTGAATCCAGTAACAATATTGTCCATCATACATAACCAAATAAAACATACGATCTTTCTTGGAACATTAACATGCCAAATGGATTTGTACCACCATATGTTTTCACCCTTTAAGTTAGAGTATAAAATGGACTGGTAAGCCTTCTTAATAGTGACAATTCCCAAAGATCGGTTCCATGACCATACTAGTTTATCATAGGATTCCTTTAAATAGATTCCATTAGATAGAATAGCAAGGATGAAATTATCCTATTCCAGAGCTAGCTCATCTGAAAGGTTGAGTTGATTAGAGTCTATCAACTCATCCTTTCAGGCGAGCTAGCTCTGGAGTGGGACAATTTCATCCTTGTTATTCGATCTAATGGAATCTATTTAAAGGAATCCTATGATAAACTAGTATGGTCATGGAACCAGGCTTTGGGCATTGTCACTGTTAAGAAGGATTACCATTCCATTTTATACTCTAACTTAAAGGGTGAAAATCGATGATGGTACAAAGCCATTTGGCATGTTAATGTTTCGAGAAAGATCATATATTTTATTCGGTTATGTATGATGGAAAATATTCTTACTCGAGTCAATTATCAATGTAGAGGAGGCATCGGGCCTTCAGTATGAAACTTATGTCTCAATGGCGAAGACTCAAATGATCATCTCTTTACTCATTGTGTTGTTTCGAAATTAATTTGGAAAGAGGTCATTTCACAATTGATGATTCATGATGAGTGGGGAGAAAAGGGTGTTGGCATGTTTACAAGAAGAGCATGCTTGTCATTGATGGCAAGAACAGCAGCAACGATGACAAACATGCAGACAAGGAAGATCAGCAGACAAGCAGGCAAGGAAGAACAACAATGATCGAAAGGCAAGATCGAAGCGTTGATCATACTCCATTTTGTAGTTTTGTCTACCGGGATTTCAGATACCGGGAGTTGGACATGGCAAGGACCCTCACGACAGGAGTCCCAGAATCATGAAATGTGAAATTCCAAAATCTCGAAAGCAGGAGACGATTTCGGATACCGGGAGTTGGGGATGTCAAGAACTCTTACTACAGGAGTCCTGAAGTCACGAAATGAGAAATCGCGAAATGTCAAAGACTCCATACTAGAGGTTCGGATACTGGGAGTTTGGGATGTCAAGAAATCTTACTACAGGAGTCTTAAAGTTTCAAAATGCAAAATTGTGAAATGTCAAACACTCCATACCAGAGGTTTGGATACCGAGAGTTAGGGATGTCAAGAGCTCTTACTACAGGAGTCTCGAAGTCAGGAAACCCAAAGTCGTGAAATGTCAAAGACTCCATACTAGAGGCTTGGATACCAGGAGTTGGAGATGTCAAGGACTCTCATGACAGGAATCCTGAAGTTGCGAAGTGAGAAAATCCAAAAAGTTGAGCTGACTCCATTTCAGAGTTTCACAAACCGGGAGGTGGAGTTGTAAAGAACTCTCACGTCAAGAATGTCGAAATCGCGATGTGCAAAATCACAAAGAGATCTAGACCATCGAATCATCTAGAGTGTGGACCGTTGATATGACTCCATTTTGGAGCTTTGGATACCGGGAGTTGGAAGAGTCAAGTGACGAGACTCTTCATCACAAGAGTCCCGAAGCGGTGAAATGTGAAACACCGAAATCCTGAATCAGGCACAAGGAAGGCCCATGAAGTGTCGAATTCATGACAAGATCTGGATTGTTGGTTCCATAGGACACGTGATGACAAATCATCATTTCACTGACTACAAAGTCAAAGGAACGAGGTTCCCTAACCCCTCGAACTCACAACAGGAATTCACGACATGTGAAATCACGAAAGGTCGAAATGCGAAATGCCAAAATGATCGAAGCTAGTGCAACCAAGCTCCATTTCGGAGCTTCAGATACCAGGACATGGAGCATCAAAAACTCATCGCCACAAGAACGCCGAAGTATCGAAAAGTGAAATAGCGAAAGCACTATATGGATAAGCACTCAGTCACCTCTCGTAGTCACATGGTTGAAGAGATGTAGAGAAAATCTTGAAGCGGAAACCTCCTTTTTTCGAAGTTTCAAAGATCACGACTTGGAGAGTCGATATGACACACAACAGGATTTATGAAATGTTGAAATGCAAAATAAATGCAAGATCCTACTGATCCAATCCAATGGTGTAGGTGAAATTAAGTATGATCGGAGGGCTACTGTTGCACTTCAGAGTGTAACTGCTAGAAACGACTGATGGGTTCTGCCAGAGGGATGAAAAAGGCCTCAGTGTGATCACCAGAGAAGATGAAGAGGCTCAATGCATCTTCCGGTGGAAGGAAGACTATTCTTAGAAGTGATTGACAGATGGAAGAGTGTTGAAGCCTGTAACTGCAACAAAGAGGATCAACTCAACTTTTATAGAGAAGACAAAGAGTCTTAACTGTGAGACAGGCTAAGGAATCTCAACATAAAACCCAGTGATGATGGATGCATGGGTGAAACCACCAGAGAAGATGAAGACTTACCATGATGATCAGGCAGAGCACTCACAATGAGTAGGAGATGCAGAACAGAGAGAGACAACGTGGCACACAGGAGATGGGATAGCTGTGGAAGAGTGATGTGGAGAAAAAACCCCAATGTGGAGGAGATTGGGGGTGGAAAGGATGCAAGAGCAAGAAGCAAATTGCATGCACAACATGCAAATAGAGTATAAATATGTTGAACAAAGAAGAAATGGGTGTTGTTTTTGTTGTGAGTGATTGAGGTGTGAAGAAGGAGGCAGAGCGCAGCAGCAAAAATGCACAGAATGGGAATGGTGCATGGAAGGGACATGGTGCAGAGAGCATAAAAGGAAAAAGAACAGAAACAACAAGGAGTGTGCAGAAGACACTGATGCAGACAGAGCAGTGTAGTGTAACAGAACAATGATGATACTGGTAAGCTATTGAAGAACTTTATATCACTGTAATAATTCTTAATAGCAAAGATTTATATTTCAGGGTGGTAGGGTGGTGCTAGGGAGTACTGTTGTCCTTAGATGTTCAAGTGGGTGCTTGAACAAATGGATTTGTATCTTCCATCTGGTTCCAGCTAGAGAAACCAGGGTGGCAGGATGGTGCAAGGGAGAACTGTTGTTCTCTGTTATACAGGTTGGTGCCTGTGTGACTGGAATTTCGTGCTTTCATCCAGTTGGTGCTGGAACACTTAGGGATTTGGTGCTTCCTTCTAGTGGGTGATAGAGAAACCAGGGAGTTGGTGCCTCCTTCTAGTTGGTGCTATAGAATCTAGAGAGTTGGTGCTCTTAGCAAGTAGGATCTTGCAAAACAGACGTTGTATCCTCATTATGAGTTGGTGCTCATATGTATGATAATGTAAAGAATGTAAA
>ML779334.1:1046139-1058408 GCA_009831015.1 Picea engelmannii
GCTTCCATGTAGCTTTTGAACTATCTCCATGAATGCGGTGGCAACTATACTAGCTTTGAAGGGATGAGAGAGTGCACAAAAGTGTGCATACTTGGTCAGTCTATCAACAATCACCATGATGACACTCTTTCCTTCAGACTTTGATAACCTTGTGATGAAATCCATGGAAACCTCCTCCCAATGCTGACTTGGGATGGATAATGGTTGTAAAAGACCTAGGGTCTTAATTGTTTACACCTTATTTTGTTGGCAAACCAAACATTCAGCCACAAACCTTTGAACATCAGTTTTAAGGCCATCCCAAAAAAAATCCTTCTTGACTCTATGGTAGGTTTTTAAAAATCGCGAGTGCCCTCCTACTGGAGAAGTGTGCAATTCCAATAGTACCTTTTGTTTGCGTTGTGAATTCTTACATAAATATAAGCGATCTTTGTACCATAGTGAATCATTTTTCCATGTAACTGTATTTGATGCACTGGAATCTTGTTGCAACCTTTGAATGAGAGTCCACACTTTTTCATCATTCTTACATTCATCCCTTGCTTCTATTATCCAATCGGGTTGGATGATCGAGATAACACAGAGAAAGTTCTCAACATCTTCATCCTTTCTTGAGAGTGCATCTGCCACAACATTTTTCTTCCCCTTTTTATAGACAATTTCAAAATCATAACCCAATATCTTGGTTACCCATTTTTGTTGTTCTTCTGAAGATAGTCTTTGTTCCAAGAAGTATTTAAGACTATCATGATCTGTTTTGACCTTCAAATTCCTACCTATTAGGTAAGGACACCATTTCTTCAATGCATGTAGTATTGCATCATTTCCTTCTCATAAACGGTTTTGTGTAAGTCATTTCCCTTGAGTGGTCAACCTTCAAAAGCCAGGGGCCTTCCTTCTTGCATTAAGATAGCACCAATTCCATTTCCTGAGGCATCACATTACACAATAAAGTTTTTTGTGAAGTCTAGAGTGGTCAAGACAGGAGCTTTACACATCACCTCTTTAAGTTGTTCAAAATCTGTAGTTGCCTCTAGAGTCCATGAAAATTCATCCTTCTTAGTTAGTCCCGTTAAAGGTGCTGCTATTCTTCCATAGTTCCGAACAAACTTGTGGTAGTAACCTGTCAAACCCAAAAATCCTCTAAGATTCTTCAATGTTTTGGGAATCGACCAGTCCATCATGACCTTAATATTGTTAGGTTTTACCTTGACACCTTCATGAGATACAATATGACCCAAATATTCTACCTCCTTTACTCCAAAGAAAAAATTGGATGGTTTGGCATATAGTTGTTGTTCCTTTAGTAGTTGTATCACCTTGTCAACATGTCGCACATGATACTCCCAAGACTTTCTATAGATTAGTATATCATCAAAAAATACTAACACAAATTTTTGAAGGAAGGGATTGAAAATGGAATTCATCATCCCTTGGAATGTGGAAGGTGCATTTGTAAGGCCAAAAGGCATGACCAAAAATTCATAATGGCCTTCATGAGTTCGGAATGTTGTTTTGGGGATATATTCTTCCTTCATTCTGATCTGATGATACCCTGAACGGAGATCCAATTTTGTGAAATAGATTGCTCCATGTAGTTCATCTAAAAATTCATCAATGATGGGAGTGGGAAACTTATCTTTAATAGTGATCTTGTTGAGCTCTCTATAATCTGGACACTTATGCCATGAGCTATATTTTTTGAATACCATTATCACTGGTGCAGAGTAAGAACTTTGTCTAGGTCTAATAATGCCACCCTCTAACATTTATTCAACCATGCACTCAATTTCACTCTTCTGGGTGTAAGGGTATCCGTTTGACCTGATGTTAGGAGGAACACTCCCAAGAATTGGGTGAATTTCATGATCATGATTTCGAGTGGGTGGAAGATCTTTGGGAATATCTTCAAATACTTTGGAATGATTATCAATGATCCTTTGGAGATATTGAGGAATAGATGGCTTAGATGTTTGAAGATCTAGTGATCATAGTTGTGCAATAACGCCTTGATGCCCCTTTTTTCAATAATTCTTTCATGCCATTAGAGCCTATCACCTTACTGGGTTTCCCTGTGATACCTCTTAACTCAATTTATTTTCCTTCCAATGAAAATTTCATGAAATATTCTTGAAAATTAAAATCCATTGTTCCTAATGATTGTAACCATTGGATTCCTAGTACAACATCTACACCACCCATGGGTATAGAAATCATTGGACTATTCAAGACATATTCCCCCATAGTAAGATTGATCTTATTTCATTTTCTTGAGAAATTGATAGTTCCTCCATATGAAATCATTAGTTGAAACTCTAGCACTGGATATACAAAGCAATTGAGATCTTTGGCTAATTTATAGTGAATGAAATTATGAGTACTGCCAGAATCAATTAGGACTATTACCTTTTTCTTTTTGATGTATCCTTCGATCTTGACGGTTTTAGGAGTGCTAATTCCAGCCAATGTATTACACAATATTGTGGGAGCCAACTCTTTAGAGGAAATTGCTTCAACGTTTTCATCTTGAGATGGTTCTTGTTCTTCTTCTTCTTCGGCTTCACAATCTATGTAGAATAATTTATTCTCACCACACTTATGTCCCTTACTGTACTGGCTGTCACAATTAAAGCATAAACCTTTTTCTTTTCTTTCCTCCAATTGTTCAGGTGTCAACCTTGTAGGTTGAGGTGTTTTATAAGAAGGACCATTGTTCTCTCTATAGATGTTAGGATTGGTCCTTCTAGTAGCCATAGCCATATTTTTACTTTCAACATTTCTTGCCACCTTAAATACATTCTCCAATGATTTGGGTTCCCAAAGGCGAACCTTATGTTGAATGTTATCCTTTAAATTTCCTATGTATACATCAATCAAGTGCTCATATGGAATATTGATTACCTTTATATTCAATCTTTGGAAGTTCTCAATGTGCTCGGTAACTAAACCCTTTTGCTTGAGATTTATCAATTGGCTAAAGAAGGTATTGCTCCTTGTATCCTCATAGTGTGCTATCATTTCTTCCATGAAAATTGTCCAAGTGACGAGTGATTTGTGAGAACAAAGCCATCGATACCATACAAATTGATTAGGTTCTAAATATAAAGAAGTAATTCATACCTTTTGTGTATGTGCCACATTATGGAGATCAAAGAATTGCTCCATCTAAAGTATCCATGTGATTGGGTCCTTGCCATCAAACTTCCTCATATCAATATTAGGAATGTGGTTGGTCCTCAAACCAAAGTTGGAGTTTCTCCATTCTTGATTCACCTTCCTTGTGTCCTCATCATGAATTTCATTGGATGCATTTTCACTTTCAGGTGTCTTCTCTGTTATGAAATGTTTCAATACTTCCATGATCTCCCCTTTTAAACCCTCCATCATCTCTTGTAGTTAATATTTTGTTACTATATTCTTTTGTAAATAATTTATGTCCCTACACATTTCTTCACCTTCATTAAGAGTCCAATTAGGATTGTCTGGAAGCTTATTTGGTGTAGAAGTTCCCTTTTTAGGTGGCATGTTGGTCAAGTATCACTTTTGAACCTTGATTTTGAGGTTGTTCTGCTAGACAATCTTTCTTCTGTTGTATCTCCCAAGTTTTATCACTTTTGGGTATGAAACTTTATTTTATGTAGTTCTCTGATATTTCTTCTCTTTAATTCCATAGGTCTAATCAAAATTGGATGTGCCAAGTGGAATTTATGGTAACTTCCCCACAACTTGTCGATTTTTGGCCTTTCCAGGAGATCTCACTTGTATAGCGTGCCCCGCACAAAATAATTGATAAAAAATTATGAAACTCACACCAGAAATACTACAAACTATCCACGATCCAATGAAACTAGTCCCACTCAATTTGGATACTCTAGGAAGAATTTATGATTGTTTTACCTGGAACACCTTCTTGAGACTAGTCAATAAGACTAGGTAGATACCCTATCTTACACAAGGTGTATCTACAAATTTAAGATGAACCAGAAGCTAAAAATTTTACCACAAATACCTTACTAATTTTTGTGAATACACACCGAAGTACAGGGTATGAAACGTTACATAAAAAAATTTATAGCGAAAATTCCGCAATGACTCAGTTCAGGATGATTCCAGAACCCTATCTTGTATAGGATGTATCTACGAAAGTACAAGGCCTCAGGAGATGAATTTTGAGCCCAACGTACCATAATCCATCTAATCAGTATCCTCCATTCTATTCCTTCTGAAATGTTGTAGAAAACAAGTTATAGCAAAAATTCCAAGGTATCTCAGATGTAGCAGCGAAACCCCAAGACCTTGAGCTCTGATACCATATGTTAAGAACCGAATATCAATATAGCATAGAAAAACCTCAGAAAAAGTACTCAATGCCTTGAAAAAGAGATAATTTCAGATAATAAGCCTCTTCAAGGGGGGAACCTCATTTTACCCCACTTAAATGTTCAAGCACAAGATGATTCAAAATGAAAATTTCTCCTTGGTATATATAGGAGACTAGGAGGTATAATTACAACTAATAGCCTAAAGACGACATAAATAAAATAACATTACTAATATAGCATGCCCCAATTAAGGGTTAATGAGCCAATATTACGGCTTAACACTGAAGCATGTTAAGAAATAATCATCGCTAATAATTATGGGTTTATATATATATATATATATATATATACTACCATATCCTTATAAGAAATCCATAAATTTTTTAAATAATAAAATAAAATCATATTCAGAAGGGAAATTTCTCCATTTAAAATATGCTTTATAATTTCCCTTCCTCACAGGTAAAGGAGTAAACTTTCTCCTTCTTACTGAACTTTACTTTCCTTACCTAGATTTAAACAAATTGGTCCTAAGACAAGAATTTCCTCCACAATAAATTCGGTATTTCTACTAGAATTTATTGCCCACCAAAATAAAGGGGATCCCTCCCAAATTTGTAGGAAATTTAACACAAGTTTAGCATAATTGTTTATTAATGCTCAAAATTAGCATAAACATTTCTTAAAGTCCAAATAAGGTTTTTGGAGTTTTTGTATTTTAACAAATTTAGGAAATCCCTCATTTATAATGAATTTTAATGTCTAATAACATTTGGAATATTCCTTAAAGCCCAAATACAATTCTGAAGTCTATTACTTAATAAGTATTCTAATATAGAACTCTAGAGCATCTTTAAATCATAACTAGTCTTGGGAATAAAGTCCATCTCTTTCTTTTTAAATTTTTGTAGAGGTTCTAGTTCTTTTGTTTGTTCTCATTAGAATGGAAAGATGGGATGTAAATGTAGATAAACCTTAACAATTACACCCAAAATTCTTATTTTAACACACAGATAGTCAAGATATAATGAAGTAAATCAAGTGAGATTCAACTAAAACATTATCTTCATTTTACCTAAATTTCTCAAGCCACATTTGTCATAAATTAAACTTACACAACTATAAAACACAGTCTATAATTTTATTTGATCTTAACACTACAGAGATTTAGAAAAATATACTTATCTAAGAACCAGATAATGTTGCAACTATTGAAAGGGGTTCCCTTTTCCACCCAAACGTAGGCACAACAACTCCTAGAAGGATTTACCACTGGACACCTCCTAGCTCGATCATGATGCCCTGAGAGAGATTCTTCCTTCTGTTCAGCAGTATCCAGGGATGGAGGTCAATCTCCTCCTCCCAAGGGAATTATGGAAGATTAATTTTTTATTCACCAAGCAAGGGAGGTTGTTGTGATTTCTCACTCAATCACTCCATATTTTTGTAGTTATGTTTATCATCTTGATTAGAAAACACATTTCCCAACAATTCCCGTACCTAGAAACAAATTATTTTCTTGGTTCTCTTCAAAACCAAAGAGTTTCACATGCTCTCCCTCTCCCGAAATGGTCACCAGATCCATTCACCCTTCATCCTCTTCTTATGCCCACGATTTTCCTTTGTTTTCTTGTCTTCTCCAACAAGATTTCATGGGTCAAATCAGGAAGTTTCCAAATGGGTACTCTTCTCATCTCCTCATTGACTCTTGAGGAACACATCCCAACTACCAGCTTGACTAGTAATTAAATTCTATGGGTCAGAGGATTGTTTTGGGTCTGAACAATTTCAATCCAATACAGTATTGATCTAGTAGGGGTCATCTCAACCATTACTGTTTCCCCTTACCATCTCTCTCATGAATCATGATCTACATTGGCAACCCCTTCAGCAGTTATGCAACATATTCCATTTTATTTAGTAACAAATATATATACATTATCTTATATAACAAAAGGTTCATCAATTCCATCATCCACACATAATCAATCTTCCCATAGTATTTTAGCATGTTATAATTATATTTACAAGTTGGGGGAAACATGGGTATTACAATCCCCTCCCCCTTAAAGGAACATCATCCTCAGTGTTATAACTACCATTGTGTTCTTTATGTATAGTAGTGAACAAAAATGGGTATGCATGTTTCATGGAATCCTCCATTTCCCATGTAGCTTCATCTGGAACAAAGTGTTTCAACTACACCTTGACCTATGCAATGGTTTTGTTCCTATGTGGGATTTATTTCCTGTCTATTATGCATTGTGGCTCTGGAAGGAACTCTCCCTCTAGTTCCACCTGAATCATAGACAAATCAATTAAATGATTAGAATCATGTGCATATTTCTTCAGTAACAAAACATGTAAAACATTATGTGCTTTCACTGTGGGAGGAAGTGCTAGTTTATATGATACAAGTCACACTCTATCCAAAATTTCAAAGGTTCCACAAAACTGAGGTGCCAATTTGGCACAAGTTCCCATTCTCAAGGAACTTTTTCTGGGCCTAACTCGGAGATACACATGATCCCCAACTTTGAACTCTCTAGGATTCCTTTTTCTATCTATCCTGAGCTATTTTCATATTCTATTTTAATTGAACTACTTTTTGTTCCATATCTTTTAGCATATTTCGCTCGAGTGTAATTATGTCTACTTGGTTATTCCATCTGATTGGAATATTGCATTGTCTACCATATAGAGCCTCAAAAGCACTCATCTTTAATGACTCTTGATAGCCATTGTTGTAGGAAAATTATACCAGTGGTAGGTATTCTTCCCATTTCCTGGGTTGATGCATCACGTGCATCCTTAAAATGTCCTCTAACACTTTTTTTAACCTCTCTATATGTCCATTAGTTTGAGGGTGATAGGTTGTACTAAATAGAAATTTAGTTTCAAAACCAACAAACAGAGATTTCCAAAAATTTGAAGTAAATTGTGTATCTCTATCTCATATGATTTCCTTAGGAATGTCATGCAGTCTAAATATTTATTTCATGAAAATATTGGCAATATTTGTTTCCTTTCAATTTACTTTACGGGGATAAAGTGAGTAGCCTTTCTCATCTTGTCCACAACTACCACAATAGCGTCATTCTACTTGGTTGATTTAGGCAATCCTATGATGAAATCCATGGAGATGGTTTCCCATTTCCATTTTGGAATTGGTAGGGGTTGCAACATCCATGTTGAGTGCCAATGTTATGCCTTAACCTGCTTACATTCTATAGATTTAGCTAAGTAATCAATTACGTCCTTTTTCAGTCCAGGCCAATAAAACATTTTCTTAGTCACTGTGATAATTTTCCGATAACCAGGATGACCATTTTATGGTCATTTATGTAGTTCATCAATTATGAACCTCTTCAGGTCGTCACAATTTGGAATATACAAACCACCTTTTTAAGTTAGCAGGCCATCATTCAACAATTGATATCCCTCATACTTCAGCCATGTGGGATCTTTCTCTAGCTATGATTTCACAGCTTTGAAAAATGCATCTGGTTCTTGTGCACTTTTGACTCTTTCATTGATTTATGGTTGACAAGTACTTACAGCTGCCAAGTGAATCACTTTCATACTTCTACTAAGGGAATCAACCACCCTATTTTATTTTTCTTTAATATGTTTGATTTCAAAATCAAACTCACTAAGGAAGGTCATCCACTAGCTTGTCTAGCATTGAGTTTGGGTTGGTCGAACAAATATCTCAGCCCACTATGGATTTCCATAAGTACAAAAATTATTCCTAGGAGGTAATGCCTCCACATTTTTAGAGCATTTACTATGGAAGATGATTCTAAATCATGTGTCACATAATTGATTTTATTTTCATTCAAGTTTTTGGATTCGTAGAAAATCACATGCCCTTCTTGGATAAGGACTCCTTCGAGTCCTTCCTTGCAGGAATTTTTACACACAAGGAAATCCTTGTTTGGGTCTACAATTTTTAGCATGGGTGTATTAGTTAAAAGGTGTTTCAACTGCTAAAAACTCTCTTCACATTTTGTTGTCTAAATAAATCTAATTCCCTTTTTCTGAAGGGAGGTGATTGGATAACCAATCTTGGAAAACCCCTTTATGAACCTCCTATATTACCTTTCTAAGCCCATAAAGGATATGATATGAGCTACATATTTTGGGGTAGGCCAATCCATAATGGATTTGATCTTTTCAGGATCAATTGGCACTGATTCTTCAGAGATAGCATGGCCTAAGTAACGGACTTGTTTTTGGAAGAAGTCACACTTACTAAAATTTGCATAGAGATGGTGTTCTCTCAGCACTTGAACCACTAACTTGAGATGTTATTCATTCTCTTACCAAATCTTAGAATATATTAGGATATCACCAATGAAAACCAATGCAAATATTTCCAAGAAATTGTTGAGCACATTATTCATTAAGCACATAAAGGTGGTTGGTGGATTGGTAAGCCAAAATGGAACCACCATAAATTCATAGTGCCCATACCTCATCCTAAAGGATAATTTGTGGATGTCTTCATCCTTAATTTGGACTTGATGGTATCCAAACCTCAAGTCAATCTTAGAGAAAATTGTAGCACCCCTTAATTGGTCAAACAAGTCATCAATTCTTGGCAAGGGATACTTATTCTTAATGGTCATCTTGTTGAGTTGTCTATAGTCTATGCACAACTTGAGTGTTCCATCCTTATTCTTCACAAAAAAAAATATTTCTCCCCATGGAGACACACTAGGTCAAATGTAACATTTTTCCAACATCTCCTTTACCTGTAGTTTGAGCTCAACTAGCTCTGGTGTACTCATTCTATAGGGTTCTCTAGACATTGGCACCACTCTGGGTACAAGTTCTATTGAAAAGTCAATGTCTCTTATTGGAGGTAGACCTGGGACCTCTTCTAGAAACACATCTTTATACTCTCTTAATATAGGATGGTCCTCTAGGCTTGGTTTATTGTCCTCAATACAGTACAACACTTGTATTGCATACAAAGGATATCCTTTTCTACAATATTTCTTCACTTGAAGGGTTGATATTTGTCTCCCTGAGACAATATTTTGAATTCCTTGTAGGGTTATTCTCCTCCCTTCCTTATATTCACACTCCAATGTTTTATTATAACACTCCAACTTGACTTTATCGATAGCCAACCAATCCATGTCAATCAGCAGGCCATAAAATCCTAAAGGGAGCATGTTTAGGGTTTATTAGGTGGACAATCCATTCAAAATGAATTGGCATTATCGTATGACATGTTGGCACAGGGGCAGACCCAGGTTTCAATGCTATAAAAACACACCAAAAACACACTAACTACTGGCCCTTTTGGAAACACCTACGAAGCAGATGAAGTCTCACCCGAGGTAGAGGCAGGGGTGGTTACAGGACTTAGGTGTCTACAACCTTAGCTGGGACATAGATCTATGATTGCAATACTTAACAAAGCACTTAGCACCGACATTTAATCAATACTTAACCACTATCTACTCCGCAGTTAAACCGCAACATCACATCATTCACTCAGATCTGATGTATCTAAGCACTTATCAAAGAGAGGTACATTATATCTAGCAGATTCAAGCACTAAGCACATTCACATAGGTCAGATCTAACATCCATACACATCATTAACACAAAGAATAAATAGATCTATCTATCTATATCAAAGAACTTATAAAGTAAAGACATAAACACATCAAGACATTGCACAAAGTAGAACAACACAGTATTTATGTGGTTCACCCCCACCCTAGGGATATGTCCACCAACTCTTCTTATTTATTATCTGTTATCGCTCAGTTTGTTGTTTAGGTCAAGTAGCTGAAGGTTAAGGGTCAAACTAGTGTAACAGGAGCTTCCCCACCCACTGTCACCTCGATGGGGGGCTCTTTCTATTTAGGGAGGCTAAACCCAAGGGAGACGTCCCTGGCAATCTGCGGTTTGAAAGGAAAAGGCTCAAAGGAGAAAGACTAGTTTTCCCTTCACAGATTACCGCCAAGAAGATAGTCAAATGAGGAAATACCACAGAATAAGCACATGTTTGCGAGACAAGATGAAAATAACACTAGTACATGCAGTATTGGTTATTTCTTCATTAATCAAGGATTATTAATATTCAATGTATATGCGCATAAATAGCAATAAATATTGACGAAGTCAATGTTTGCAATGATGGAAATGGCATATAATATTACTTGTCAATAAACACTGAACAATATAGCATCCAATGGAAATAATCAATCCTTAAATTAACTCAAATGCATTAAATATCATTAATTGCTCATATACAAAGGTTGTTGCGTCACTATGCTAGAGATGACATCATCTTTTTCTAGGGTTAGTATGGTAGACAAAGAGGTCAACGTTTTGTTATTTAGCCAATGAAAACTATTAATACATCAATGTCTATCATTATATGACTAAGCCACAGTGTTTTCCATCAACCAAAATCTCAAAAGGGGCATGATGTCATCATCAAATTGAAGGTTAGTAGACGTTAGGGTTAGTTAGGGTTTCAAATTTGAGAATTTTGAAAGATAGTGTTTTGCATAACAGGCTCAATGTTGGAGAGAAAGACTAGTACCTTAGGGTATTATGGAGTCAAAAGCAAGGGCAAGATCTTGGGAGGATCAAAATCTAAAGACTAGAGAGTTAGGTTCTATGGTGTTGTAATGGCAAGGCCCTAGAATCAAAACCCTAAGGGGAGGAGGCTCATTCTGGTGTTGCTTAAGCAAGGCCTCATGCTCCTCCCTCTTTCTTTAAATATTCTTGGCAAAACGGCTAGCTTTAAAACATAAATCTAAGGGTGAAAAGTGTTGCAAGAGCAAGGCCCTTCAAACCCTAAAAGTCAAAACCCTAGGTGTAGAGTGAACTAGGCCTAGAACGTCTTCTTTCTTCAACTTAGGTTCAAAATCTAACTCAGAAAAAGGATGACTAGTGTAGCAACGACTAGGCTAAATCCTCCTTAATCAATGGCTAAAACACGTTTCTCAATCATGGGGACATATAGCAAGGACCTACTTCTATTCTTGCTACCTAGGGTTTCAAGATTAAGCAATATAATAGCAATGTAACAATAAATGCAAGAGATTTAACCTACAACCATTCAATCAAAAAAGTTTTGCATGAAAAATACACTTACAAATCATGAAGAGTGCTTATCAAACCCTATTTGTAAACCTTCCAATGAGAGAAACACCATAACATGCCAAGAAAATCCTCCAACAAGAGTTGTGCCTCACTTCCAAGAGACAAAATACCAAGACAAAAGACTAAAAATGATCTCTCACAAGAGAGTGAGTTGTGTTATTAAAATGAGAGGCAACGTACTCTATTTATATCATCCAAATGACCTTTAATTTTAAAAATAGGTCATTAAAACAACCGATAAGGCTGACCTTTAAAATTTACATAGTTTTTTTTATTAAATGCTAGAAAATGTCATAATATGAGCTAAAAAGGAGACGTCAAGCCCCTCTGAGGGAGATGTTTGGCCTTTTTGTGCAAGATCAACATCCAGGAAGCAGAACGTTGGCCCTTCTAGGGCTCCTCTAAGATGCCACACGTGCCAAATGATCTCAGCACACTGCCACACACTCCAGAAAATGTCCATTTGCCTCAGGTGATATCTTGTCCATCAAAATCAATCGTCCCATCTGTAGTGGGTGATCCCCCCTAGGCCGGGCTTTGCCAAAGTGTCCTGGGTGGAACGTCCTTCTTTCTTCTTGTGCAGGGGCTCATCACAATGTTGTCCTATCTCTTCCATCCCAGTAACCATCTGATGGGCTCTTCAGCCCCATGGAGGTCCGAGCTAATCATATCCCCATGTGTACCAGTCCACTGGTACCTGTCCGCCGGGTATGGTCTTGCACATCAAAAACTACGCCCTCCATGGGCTCATCAGTCCTAGGGATCATAACAATGTCAATCATGTTTCATCATTAAATTTATCAAATACAT
>ML779334.1:1059011-1077335 GCA_009831015.1 Picea engelmannii
CTCTAGGTTTCATTTCTTATGGCTTTTATCTTTTACCAGCTGCTTTTACCCCCTGGGCCTTTAGCCCCTTCTTCCCACAAGACAAAGTGTAACCCTCAAAAGGTCATCCTAATGGCTGGACTAGGGGAATGGGATGGATGAATTTGAGATAAGATGTAAAATGACAGAATGGTGGGAGTGGACGATGGCTCTGCAAATCCCCCCTGGTGGATAACCAAAACCCATGAATACAAGCTTGCTAAGTCACCCCGTTAATCACCCCAACAATGGTCAAGTGGATTAGTGTAAGATCCAAGCATTTATTAGAAATGAAAGGAACCTAATGCATATATAATAAGGTTATAATGATCAAACATGACACATACCATGATACCTTGGACCAATTAACTCATGGAGCAAGAGTCTTCTCCGATGCAAGTCTAAGTTGATGGTGATGGATGTTGTTGATACTGACAGGACAATTCTGGCGAAGAAGAAGAAGGATGGGCCCTCCAAGGCCATGCTCAGGTCAATTCTGCTCTCGGTACTTCATGTCTAGGACCTGTGGGCCTTGAGACATGATCTCCTAGTTATCCCTAGATATCGGGGATAACATTATTTTTGTTCAAGCGTCTTAAAGGCACATAGAATCAAGATCCTACTCCACAGAAGACGGGAGATCTGTGCGCACTCTGCCAGATCCTCCTTCTTCGAGCTAGGGTATAACACCAAGCCTTCTTACAATTACTTGCATGTAACTCTGCAAGTCTCACACAGTATGCACAAAGCATCTACAATCCTTCGATCACATAGATCTATCACTTAGCCATTTTTACTCACTACATTGCTTTAGCATCTATTTATACATACGAACTAGGCCTAAACATGGGTAAACCCATGGGTCAACATTCCCATACCCGTTACATAATCCCAAATCCAAAAAAGGACCCAAAAAGGGGTCGATATCCCGCAATATCTACTTTGTCCTGTGCTCCTCCTTCGACAAGCTGTTGAAGTCCCAAAATAGGTAAAACTTGACCAAGGATCTCCAAAAACTTGGTCAAGGGACAACAGGCCCCCAACACTCACCTGTGACTCATCCCAAGTCACTCTGATCTGGGTAGTTCTGCTTCTAAATCCTCAATCTTGGATCGAACTACTTTGACTTGTTTTTGTGCCATGGCCTCTTGTGCAAGGAACTCTTGGATGACTACCTCATTCATAGGTCCCTCTAGGCGTTGTTTAGCTGTAGTGACAACCTAATCTAGTTCTTCTCCTTGGCCTTCGACTTCTGTGAACAATTGGTAGGCCTTATATTGTACAAGTTAGAGCCTCTGAGTTACTTCCATAACTCTTCTCTGGATAGTGTGGATCTGTTGTTGGGCGGTGTGTTGCTCTTGGGATCGCTTCATTCTTTCCACAGTTGACAGGGGCTTCAACTGTGCTTATATCATTTTGGCTGGATACTTCACCTCTTGGAGTTGCGACTCCAGTGCCTTTAGTTCTAGATTCTCAGTGAGTTTCTCATAGGTTTGGTCACTGTGATCGGTGAGTTTCTTAAATTCCATAGCAAGGGATTTTATTCACTCAGCTGCACTTCAAGCAATTTCTTCTCTTTGATACCTTACATCCTGTGGAATCTCGGGCACTGCGTGGAGGTCTAAGTCTGCTATGCATTTTTGTAGCTATTGGATACCTTTTGCGAGCTACTCTACTTGTTGTGTGACTCGATCCTCTGACTTTATTTCTACAACTATCATAGAGTGAGAAACTTTTCAACTTCTTTCACTTCGAGTTTCTCTGCGAGCAAATGTTCTTTTCCTTGCTTCATCTATGATTTTTCTTCATCAAACTTTTCTTAGAGAGAAATCTTTTCCTGTTCTGCAGCTTGGCATTGTTCACAAAGTACTCCTTGTACTTGCGTCAAAGCCTGGGTGGATTGTTCTATTTCCTCTTGTGCTTGGAGAAGGCGAGCTTTGACCATATCAGCTAGTCGGTGGAGTTGGGATGGCTCATATCCCAACTCTAGTTCTCTTAGCGGCAGAGGCACAGTGCAGACTGCACGGCTGGACTGAAGGGCCTGTTGTACCCCTTGGAGTTTGACTTCGATCCTATCATACATTTCTTCCTTCTTGGATTCTTGTTTCTATGCTATTTCCAGTGAAGTGTCGTTTAGGGTTGTTATGATGAAGTCAAAATCATCAGAGGTGAGGACAGTATGCATATTGGTCATGGTAGAGTTCTATTTCTTCCGGGAAGAAGGTTTCAGGGGGGAAACCTTTCTCTTATTTGAGGGTTCAACCTCATCTCTGGGCGGTGTTACTTCGCTGTGATTCTTTTCAACTTCTACTTCGTCACCATCCCCTCGGTCAGGTGACACTAAATGAGTATTCCTTGAGGTGCTACTTAAATTTTAGGCCTCCTTAGTCTTCTTCTTCCTACTGGTTACAGGTGTATTCTATTCTTTATGGGTGTCCTCTGGGATGTCAAGATTAGATATCTCTATGGGGTTGGCAGGGATAAGGAGGTCAGCGGACCATTCCTTAGTTATTTCCTCAAGGTCTTCTTATGTAAGCTTATAATATGATCGGAGTTTCTCTTTATGTTCATCTTCTTGCAGTGTAATGTAGGTGAAGTGTCGATCCGTGCTAAACTTCATCAAGGTTCGAAACCTATGTAAGGTGTTTGTATTCATGTGAGGCTCGGCTTTGATGGATCTCTTTATCTAGAGGTAGTATGTATGGAACAATGGATTCGACTGCAACTGTTTGATCATATCAGTTGAATACCACAAGGTAGCTAACTTCGTGGCAAGCGGTTCGAACAACTCTATGTCTGGGAAGGTCACTCCTTCAGGCATCTCCCAGGAAAAAAATGCAATGAGGACCAGGAGCCAACTGAAATGAAATTCATAACCCTGATCTTATGCTTCTTGAAAATTGGGTTCTAACTCGTTAACTAGGTACTTTGCCCAGTTCATCTGTAGGCCTTCTGCGCATTTCCCTACGAGGTCAACGAAAAAGTTGGTGACCTGCGTAGGTAATTTCTTCCTTACTAACTTTCTAGCTATCATTTGACATGCGAGGTGCACTACACCACTCTGGATGGAGGCTACCTTGAAGCCTCTTGTTCCCTTCTCAACATTGCCATAGGTATCCTTGATCTTCTGTGCTAGTGCACGATCTGCAACTTTTCCTAGATAAAAGTCCTGCGGATTAGGTCCTTGCATACTCAAGACTATGATCCTATGGATCAGTGTTGGGTCAATTATAATGTGGTGGTCTATCCATAAGTAGCCGCCATGGTAACACGATAGTAGCATCTTGACACATGCGTTGACTTCCTGGTGTCTTCCGAAGTGTGGGATCTTCATGACATTGAGCAAGGTGGACTGTGCAAGGTTCATCGTCCATGACTGAGGGATGATCTTCGAGTTCTTCCCTTTAGTTCTGGTTAGGTACTTGTATGGGCCAAGCATGCCATAGATCTTTCGATCTCCGATGTTGAAGTCATTGAACTTTAGTTCTTCGATATTGTCTTGATCTGATCAAACTACGCGTATCCCCTTCGAGAGGTACGCAATAACTATGGTGTATTCGAAATATCATGGCACACTATCACAACTCACCGCACCAGCCAGAGGCAAGATGTAATCGAGTAATATGGTTGGAATTATTTTTTCATTTGCGAGGTCATCTTTATGCTTGGTTCTCTTTTTTGTCGATGGTTGGGATGGTCCGACTCTACGAGAAGTCGACGGAGAGGCCTGCATTGTTCTCATCGATGAATCTTATACACTTACATACATCGACATGACTCTTTCAGTCATGAGGTCGATCAGATTTTCTTCGAAAAATTTCTCTGCAGCGTTGAACTCGTCCAACATACATGCTCGGGGTTGGAAATCTCAGGTTTGAGGAGTAACAGAGACACTACAATAGGATAGAGGGAAATGGTGCAATGATCACTGTGTAAAATAAATGAGTCTGTGGGCTTAGATTGACAGTTAGAAAAAAGTGTTCTTAGTGCATGGTGTGACAGGATAAATAAATAACTTGGCAACGAATCTCTTGCAATAGGCGAGAAGCCTTCATTAACTCTATTATGTCCATTAGGATGCGGTCCAATGGTTTGGTGGTGAACCATAAATTCCTTTCTACCCATTTGGAGGGTCGGACGAATGGTTATATTATTCCTAACGGCTATATTGCTTTGCCATGGCAAAGTTCCATGTGATGTTCTATTATCCCAACGAAGTTCCAATTTTGCAAATTTTCCTTTTGCGAAGTTCCCTCTGGAACCTTCTGTAACTTGTCGATCTTAGCTCTCTTCTTACTTAGATTTCTATCCTTCTTTCTAGTGAGCTTTGTCTCAGTATGTCTATTTCCATTCTAATTCTTATCTTCTTTTGGCATAGTTACTTCATGATGTTGAGATTCTTGCCTAAGATTCAAGGGTGATACTTCAATCTTTTGTGGGTATTCTAGTGTTCTTACAACTTCGACATCCAGGGCTCTAGTGTTAAATAGCTTCAATCTGTTCTTTGTTCTTCAATCAAGTGTGCGATCCTTCTAGTCATGAAATATTTTATCTCTTTCTTCTTCTGCTCTAAAACTTCTTCTTCTTCTTGCCTTCTGGCCTGATTTCTTTCAATCCAAGGTTTTCCTAGTAACATGGTAAATGGGGTGTTGTTCTCAATAAATTTAATAATCTCAAAATCTTCCTCTGTCAAACTCCCATTGGCATTCATAGGTATCTTGGTGAGCTTTCCACATAGGTTTATCATTTTTCCTCTAAATAACCCTATTCCTCCTAATGAAGGAGTCATACCAGGCTTCCCTAAAAGTTCCCAAGTTCTTTATGTCATGATATTCACCTATGTTTCCTCATATAGAACACAATCAATGTCAAAGTCTCCTATTCTTGCTTCAAGGCATTCTTTTTCTTTGAATATCTCTGATAAGATGACATGTCGGTGGTATTTCATCCTTTTATTTTATCTATAACAATACTTTTTCCGATTCTTCCTGGGGTTCTGCCATTTCTGGATCTTCCTTAGGTTTTTCTTGTCTCATGTTCATTCCTTCAATATTAGCAATCATTCTAAGGAAATCCAATACTTCATGGTCCAGATATTTGCAACAAAGACAACTAGGTATTCCTCCAGGGAATTCCTTAGCAAGATGTCCTGGTTTTATGCAACTGTGATAGAGGGCTAATCCTCTCTTTCTTTTAAATGATTCCCATCTCTTTCTATACTACATGCTAGGATCATAGTATCTAACCTGCAAACATTTCTTTCTAGGATCCTTCATCCACTTGTTAGTCCAAACATTATTTCTATACATAGGTATAATATATATGTCACTATTCTTATCAAATCTATGCATATCAAACCTTGTTTCATCTATTAGTGCCCTAGTTTTCAAGCTAGGATATAATCTATCAAACATAACTAGATCCATAATTTCGAAACAAAATTTCCACTTATCTTACTTCTACAGAGCACAAAGATTTCAGATTTAGAATGTTTCACTATTCTTACCTTTATCAGGGCACAAAGCTCTAGATCTTACCTCTTTTCTTCAGATCTGACCTCTTTTCTTCATATTTGACCTCTTTTCTTCGGATCAAGATTCTTTCTTTAGAAGAGATATTTATAAATCAATTAGAATACTTCGCACTAGAATGACATATCTATGCACAGAGATTTCACAGTTTCAGGTCTAATCTTTGCACAAAGATTCTTCTTCCTTAGTTCCCAACAATCACAGTTTCAGGTCCTGGCAATGGAACCATTTGTTGTCACAGGGGTAGACCCAGGGTTCAGTGCTACAACAATGCACCAACAAAACCCTAACTATTGGCCCTTTCGGAAACACCTACGAAACAGATGAAGTCTCAACCTAGGTAGAGGCAGGGGTGGTTGCAGGACTTAAGTGTCTGCAACCTTAGCTGGGACATAGATCTATGATTGTAATACTTAGCAAGGCACTTAGCACCAACAATTCATCAATATTTAACCATTATCTACTCCACGGATGAAACATAGCATCGCATCATTCACTCAAATCGGATGTATCTAATCACTTATCATAGAGAGGTGGATTAGATCTATTAGATTCAAGCACTAAGCACATTCACATAGGTCAAATATAACATCCATACACATCATTAGCACAAAGCATAAACATATCTATCTATTTATATCAAATAACTTAGCAAGTAGAGACATAAACACATGAAGACATTGCACAAACCAGAATAACACAGTATTTACATGGTTCACCCCCACCCTGGGGCTACGTGCACCAACTCTTCTTCTTTATTATCTTCGGTCAAGCATCTTACAAGCACATAGCATTAATATCCTACTCTGCAAAAGACAAAAGATCTGCGTGCACTCTGCCAAATCCTCCTTCTTCAAGCTAGGGTACAACACCAAGCCTTCTTACAATTACTTGCACGTAACTCTGCAAGTCTCACACAGTATGCACAAAGCATCTACAATCCTTCGATCACATAGATCTAGAACTTAGCCATTTGTACTCACTACATTTATTTAGCATCTATCTATACATACAAACTAGGACTAAACATGGGTAAACCCATGGGTCGACATTCCCATACCCGTTACATAATCCCAAATCCCAAAAGGTTCGAGATCCCGCAATATTTTCTTCGTCTTGTGCTCCTCCTTCGATAGGCTATTGAAGTCCAAAAATAGGTCAAACTTGACCAAGGATCTCCCAAAACTTGGTCAAGGGTGTTGGGCTCTAAAAATGTCCTAAAAACAACCTTTATTCATCAACTAAAGGTAGGCATTGGCACAAGCGTTTTACTTGTTTCCTACGTAGGTTCTTACCTTCCATTTTCAATACCCAGCCTCCAGAGATGCAACACCTGTAAAGGAACAACAATCGTAAAGGGAACAACAGTTGTTCTCTTCAAAGGAATAGCACGACCTACAAAAGGAACAACAATCAGAAAAAAAAGGAACAATAGTCGTCACATTGGGCCAAACTAATGTTGAATTAATTGCATTGTAGTATTTACCCAACTATCTAATTTGTCAACCCGGGGTTCATAAACTGACGAAGCACACACAAAGTATATGCAAGGGTGAAGCGGGACTAATCTAATCTAATGTTTAAGCTACAATTGAAATTGAATCATTAATCTAACACATGACTGAAATATAATCATTAATCTAACACACGGCTTGGAATTGAATTAAGCTAGTTGCGTAAATGAAATTAATCTAGGAATGAGAAATTGCGTTAAGGAATTAATCTAGAAATGGAGAAATACATGAAGGAAAAACAAGTACAACATGTGAAGATTTAAATAACACAACAACATATGTGAGCTCACGCCAATGAAGCAGTCTTCTATTACAATAACCAAATCAATCTTCATAACAAAATAATAAAAGCATGAAAACCAAAACCATGAATCAAAGCTAAGAATCCCTTTCTCTTTCGAATCCTAATGACTACCATTAATGACTACTCTAATTCTCTACTTACAAATGATTGAATTCTAATTTCTCCTAATTGAATTCTCATGAAGAGAGAGCACTCTCTTTTATACATGAGAGCCTTGAAGATAAGATAACCATATCATTATTATAGATCCACTTTTCTCTCAACCTATTTCCCATTATTACAAAATATAATCCATTTAAATCCTCACACATATCTCTCATATATCTTAGATAAGATATTCCAACCAAATCTCCATGATCTTCTGCTTGGAATGGGCTTGAATTATCTCCTCAAATATTGAAATGGTGGAGGAAGTATTCGAGAAGTCCTTTGAATTATTCCTTCACATATTCCTACACATTACAAAGCTCACACATATTTGAGATATATATGAACATGTCAATTTTCTAACATTTAATCACAAATTCCTTTTAAATACTAAAATGAATAAAGTGGAGAACAATAAGGTGAAACCCAAGTATATTTATGGAAATGATATCATGAAAGGTTAATGGGGCGATGAAATTTGAATAATGATGAAGGGAAAGGTGGATGAGAATAGGACATTTATGAGCCCCAACAAAGGGCCAACATGACCTCTGTCACTTTTGTTTTTGTACTAGTCGCTAGTTGTACCAGCGATGATTTATCATGTTTAATTTCTACAATTTGCATTTCTCAACATATTGAGGGGAAACATAACTCAAATTAGAACCAGGGTCAATTAAAATGGAAACTAGATGGTTAGAAATCATACCTTCCATCTCCACCACTGAATCTTGGTGGTCACCATGTATATTATCCAAGGTTGCATAAATTTGTGGCATGCTCCTAGACACATCACTTATTGTGGTAGCCTCCTAGATATTGTAGATCCTCCTATTGTCATGTTTCCTATGTGGCCAGTCCCTCAACACATTTTTTTCTCCACATCCCCAACATTTCAAGGGTTATTTCTTTGTATTATTTTTCTTTCCTGGGGAATATCCAAAGGGTTTATTTCCACTTTGAGATGGAAACTTTTGTTGATACACACTCTTAGCAGGAAGGCTCATCTTAGATCTTTTCCCATGTTTCTTAAATATTGAGAATTTAAACCCCTTCTTCTTGAATCTCAATTTACTTTTATTCTTCCAATCCTTATGAGGATCTTTCTTGTTCTTGAATTGCTCATAGCAGTACCTTGCCTTTCGAATAGTGTCTTCTAAAGAATTAGGTTCATCAAACTCAATTATGTCTCGTAAATACAAAGGCAATCCACTAATAAATCATTGCATATTTACCTTTTCATCATTTATGTAGGGAACATACCTGATCAACTCAAGAAATTTGTTGATATATTCATCTATTGTGATTTGTTCTAGCTTGAGTTCATAGAACTCCTTGGTCTTCTCATCATAGTATCTTTCATACAAGTACTTCCTCTTAAATTATTTCTCGAATTGTTTCCATGAAAAATCCTTCTCATGAATTCCTTTCACATTTTTAAGGTCCACCCACCGAATGGAGGCCTTTCAATTCAAGTTCAAAATGGCTATTTGGGATTTTAAGTTTTTAGAGTAGTCATGGACTCTAAATTACTTCTTCAAGCCAAGTAGCCAAACTTTGTTTCTTCCCCATTTTTAATTTCTCCATCAAAATGGGTGGTTTGTCTTTCTTAAAATCTTCAGAGTCATGGTTCTTGGAAAGTTTCCTCTTCTTTCTTATCCTCTAAGAATGTAAAATAGTCTCACCACTAGACAATTCCTTGGATTTGTCAGTTTCCTCACTAGAGGATTCTTTAATTGAATCCTTGGCATTATCATGCCTCTTCAATTGAATATTTGAGGTGTTTATTCTCATGTGGCTACTTTAAAGACCATGTTTTTTTTATCTCGGGTGGGTTATGGGTTTTCTTAGTATGATGTTTATCCACTTTACTATATGTTGGTCCATGTTGCATCTATATTTGCATATCTGATAGGATTTGCAGTAAAACTGCATTAATTTCAATTTGTTTTTCTTATTCTTTTATTATTCTTTCATTGTCTTCCTTACAACTCTGCAATTATACCATGAGGCTTCTTACAGTTTCATCCAAATATGGAGGGGTTTCCACCACCCTCCTCTCATCATATTCTTCTTCTCTATTATGGGAACTTTCCCCCAACTCATGGTGTGTCACCAATTTTTTGATGTATGGGTTAACTTGGGTTCTAACTTAGTTCTCCAACAAAACCATAGAAACCATTGGCCCCTCTGGTAAACCAGAAGGTAACATTGCACATAGAGTGCACAACATAGTCTCACCTGAGATGGCTTATGGGTGATTTCATGACCCAAGTGTTTGCAATCATGGAACAGATTGGGGATGTTCTACTTCTTCTACTTTTGCATTAACATGCATCATTATACCATTCATGTAGATATAACCGTTATTTCATTATGCATTATCAGTATTGTGCGCTACAAAATACTATTCTAGTCATTCATCATTCATTCATAATTGCATAAACAATAAAAACATCATTCAAACACATCACAACACATGATTTCATTTTATCATGGTTCACCCCACTAGGATACATCCATAGAGATATTCTCCTTATTTATTATTCTTCATCAAAAAGTCATCATTTCACGTGTTACATCAAAAGGGTGCATTTAGAATGCACGTAAGTGTAGTGGTGAGGCGAACCAATGTCAAACCAATCTCCATAGTTTGCGACCTGACCCTCAGTTATACTCCATAAGTCTCCATTAGCTCCTCAGCTATACAACCAAAACTGATACTTCGACCCAAAACATATCAAAGACTCAAGATTCAAAAAGGTTCTCCAAGATAGTCTTTTCGCACATGAGTTCTCAGATACCTCCTATCTACCTCATACATAATATTTATACTACAAAAATTGGGTAAAAACCCTTACATCACACTCCAAAACCCTAATTCTAAGTGGATTCGACTTGTCCACATTCTAACTGCCTTCACGCACTAATCCACAATTATGTCACACTATTTTTTCTTTATTCCTACTGTGCGTTGCTTCCTCATTCCATTATGCTTTCTTTGTTGTGTTCTTTCCTCGAAATTTTCTCCCAAAATATCCTGCTCCAACATGCCCCCAACACTAACATGTGGCTCTTCCCAAGCCACTCAGGCAGTGTGTGCCACCTACACCGATTTCTCCAATGCCTGGAACTTATTTGTGAGTGCATCTACTTGATTATTTTCCTGTGCACTCTTTTCTATCAAGATATCCACAACCTGCACGGTTATGAGCTCCTTCATCACTTATTTACTTTCCGAATGCACCTTTTCTAGTCTACCTTTATCTATTTCCAACTCTGTTTTCATCTTCTCTGCTTTCTCTTGTAGTGGCTCCAACTGATACTATCTTGTTTGTTTATATGCTTGGATTGTCTTCAATTCTTCTTGCATATTTTTAATTTCTTGTGCGGCCTTCATCCTATCTAATATAAGAATTTTGTTTTGCCTTTTCTTTAGATCTTGAAATGCATTGTTTACAGTTGCTTCCCTCTGATCCAACTATTGGATCCCTTCATATTTTTCCAAGCTCGTCCATATCTACATGGTCCTTTCATAGAGCTCCGTGACTTATTTTACTTCTAGCGCAATACTATATGTTTGTATTTTGTGTTAGCTTCCTAGCCAATTCTATTATCTCCTATTTATATCTCTCCATCGTCTGCGTTATTCTTTTTATATTTTCTTCTGCACTAAGCTCTCCTGCCAGTGCATTGTCTGGGATCGTTTGGAAGACTTCCTCAAGTCATTTCTCTAGTTTTTTTTCACATTGTTTTTCATCCTCCCATTTGATCTGCACTTCTTTGAGGACTATCTCTAGCACCTCCTTCTCTTCCTTGGTTGTCTCCAAGTTTGTTGCATCTATTATTTCCCTTGATTGTACTTCCTATGAAACACTGACCTGTAACTTATATAGTGTTGTTTTTGGTACCTTATCCAATACCAATTCCCTCTATTCTACGTCCTTGGCATGTTTTTGTACCATGTCTTCATCCATTTGTAGTATTTATTTAGTAATGCTAATGTTTTCACTTGCCAATGTCATTGTATGTACCGTCTTCTCCTCACTCTGCACTGGCATGTGTTGTTCGTGTGATGTTTGTTGCTATTGTTTTTGTCCTTCGTGTTGCACCTTGGTAAATTGTATTTTCTCCAATACCTTCTTGACTTCTATCATCTGTTTCATTATCTTCTCTCTCTATTTTTCTGCATCTTCATATGCTTCTGTGGCGTGGTCTTGTATTATTTCCATAACTAATTCTGCGTCATCTTTTGTTATTGTATACTGGGGGTCCTCCTTATGCACCTTAATTTTCTTGCGCACTCCGCTTGACTATAAAATAGTTCTCTTGGGTAGCCTTGACTTTATTTTCTCTATTGTGATTGGGTTATATGTCTCTCATATGTCCCCTCCTACTTTTCCCTCCTGTGTAGGGACGTTATCTTCCCTATGTGTCTCTCAATTAGTGGCATATCTGCATTCCTTCTGTGATAGGATTGGGGATAATATTTTTTTTCTAAGTGTTCTTGTTGTTGTGTTCCACCATGTCTGCTTCGTGTGCTTTGCTGCTTTTCTTGTATTTCATGCTGGGGTACTCTTCTTCTATGAGGAGCCTGCTTCATATGGTTGTTTATATTTTGTTGGATCCACTGGAACATTCCATTTCTCTTGCCAGTCTTTCATTGCCCATTGCACTTCCTCTTTTGTGATGTAGTATCTCATCTACAACCACTCTTTCTTTGGATCCCTTTTTTCCTGGATCCACATATTGTTCCTTGATGCTTTGAAGTTGGATATATTATTGTATTCCTCCACCACCTATGGTGGGATCCTCCAATTTCTTGCTATTTTTTCTTTCATTTATGCAAAGTACATAACAAAAATGTTATTGTTGGCACTCCATTATTTCATATCAATTGTCTACCATAATGTAGTGTACCTTGTTGTGCGACACTTCCTTGTAGAAGGACGAATATGTGTGTTACACATTATTTTCGTCATCCCTATGATCGTTAATGATGTAAACCTATCTGTTGCCTTTAGAGGGGTCAGTGGCCTGAGTTCCTAAAGAGAGAAGGGAGAAGAACTTTTCCTGAGAAAAGAAGTTGCATTTTCCTATGTTAAAACCTTATAAAAAGGGAAGTTCGCAGGTTTCTATATAGGCAGGGTGCGAGAAAGACCCATTCTCGTAGGTTGCACTATAGCCAGGGTGCAAGGTGTTCGCAGGTTGCTCTATAGCTAGGGTGCGAACATTCCAGCACGTGGGAAAAATGAGCGTTTTCTTGAATCTTCTAGAAGGAGAAACTTCTATGGTGAGGTGGCATCCGAATGGTTTGGATCTTACTCGCTTTCATGATTTAGTGGGATCATCCTAACCTCCTCACCTTATCCTCTTCAACTTATAAAAGGAGAGGAGTTCTCATGGAGAAAGTTAGCTTGAGCTTGGGTTAGCTTTGTTGGTTCATGAGCTTGTTCTTAATTGGCTTGGAATTATCAGCTTGGTTGGAGTGGCTTTGAGATTTGCTTTGTCAAGATAGATTGTGAGTAGCCATCAGATCCATGGTTTCAGAATCCTTGGAGCAAGAAGTGTGTGGGGAACGAAGGACAGTTGGAAGGGACCTTACGACATCAAGGCAATGGTTGTAATCTCTCTTTCACATTTAATATGATACAGTAATATGATTCTTTCCTATAAAGCTTGTTGTGTTTTATTGTATGATTCCTTGATCACATACATAGGTTTATATTGAGTTTATGCTATTGCTATCACTTTGGTTGGTTGCATTCTTTTGCAAGTTCATCATTGTATGAGTGTTGGAACGGAGTTAGGATAGCGGTGGCGAGAGGAAGCGACATTTAAACGGTATGTCACTCATCCCTCTTTAGTTAGTAAATTCAATATCTAAAACTTAAGGAAGGCATCATGTTCTGTTCTGTTTTGTTCTAGATCCAGGTGGATCTAGGGAGATCGGTTTGTGTCTGCACTTACGGATTTATCCAATAAAAAAATTGGCGACTCCACTGGGGATCGAATTGTTTCCTAGTTAGTCTAGTTTCCCTTGCTTTGATTGCTTGTTTTCTGGTCTCTGAGTCTGTGGGAGATCCATCAAGACTCTCTGGTTTTGAAAGTTCACTAAAAAAATTTGTCCTTTTTTCCAAATTTTGTGTTTACAGACATTCTCGCACTGTACCCTTTAGTGGCCTGCGAGAATCATCTGATTTTGCACCCTACTGTGTAATACAGTGCGAGGTGTTCGCACCCTACCTGTGTCTAGCTTGCGAACTTCACTAATGTTCGCACTGCACCCTATAGCTAGGCTGCGAACCCATTTGAAATTTGTGTTTGGAATTAGGATATCCTATTTTTTTATGCCCAGTTTTGCTTTGATCAGCTGGATTGAACTTTTGGAGCCTATATTGATCTGTTTACCATATGCTTGACATTCTTTGAGTTTCTTATAACCATCTTTGCTTTGTTTGGTTTTGAAGGATTAGTCTCTTGCTTTGAGTGTCTTTCAATTACAAAGCATGTGTTTTCTTTAGAATTGTTTAGGGAAAGATCAGATTTCTTATGAATAGTTTGCTTTAAAAGAAAACTTTTAGTTTGGGTTTCGTTGTTTTAAGAAAGTTCATTATTTCTTTTAGTGAAATTTTTGAAACAAAAAAGATTTAATTTCTTGCTTTATATTAGATTGGGGGCATTCTTGCATTTGAAGTAGCGGAATTGCATGATTGATATTGATGAGTTTAATATATTTTGGGACATTGTGCATATGGGAATGATAAATGTTTTCTCCTTATCGTAGCATAGATTTCATTGAAATAAAAAGATTGCATCTTCATATCCTTGCATAGTTTTCGAGTCGGTCAAAACATCATATTGTCCACGCCATTTTCCTCTTGAGTAACAACAACCATAAAATAAAGCGCTTATAAAAATTGATTAGACATTTTTATCTTTTCTGGTAGCAAACCTACAATAGATTAGTTGTAGGGCTTTGGAATAGGTGTGAAAGATAACTTTCCAAAGCTGCAAACAAACATAGTATCTTGTGATAGGGAGAGTTAAATCCACTTACTACATTTTTTCCTGGGAAGCCCTTCTCACACAAGGGTCAAACACTAGGTCGCATTGATGTTGGCAGAGTTACTCACCCTGCTTTGTTGACATCAGTGTAGATATTGCATGTATTACGGGGGTCACTCGGAGGTATACCCATAATGATGAGTGGAAGCCTTTTGAGTTGATTTCGGGCTAGATACCCTTCCCTTGCGTGTGGATCGGACTGTCGACTATCCCCCCAGGCTTTATTGTTGTTGGTGGTAACCTTAGTGGCCTATCTTTATAGGTTATTTACACGAGGTGACTGTGGAGGGGAAAGTCTTCACGGTACCTGGAATCGACGTTGGCCAAACTCACTCGGGCTCCTTGGAGGGTATACCCACGATTATGTGTGGGAGCTTGCACCAGGGTGTAAGTCCGTTAAGCAGGTCGTCAACGTAACTTTTCCACCCGCTCTATCTCCTCCCCTTCTTACTTTGTTCCCGCGACATTGGATTTCATCACCAACTAGTGCGTTCATTGTGAGAAGGTTTTGTTTTTTTGCTTGCTTCCTAGACTTTTAGCGTGTGCTGTTTGTTTTCCCTAGTGGACTCTAGATTGGATTTTTGTTTTTCATGGCGTCAGTTCCCAAAATGACCAATGAAGGAACCTCTACTCCAGGGGAACCTTTTGTTTTTCCTTCTTACGGAAACATTGGTCCTCCTCACATCGCTACTTTGAGCCTTCCAGGTCTCACTATTGGATTACCGGTATGGTTGTTTTCCACTCAGGTAATCCCAACTGCAGTAAGTGCTTCGGTCGTAAGCACTTCCCCCCAAGAGCATCAACCTCATGTTGATCCTTCACCTTCTTCACCAGTAAGGTCTTCTTCGCCTTCTTCACCTACAAGGTCACCTTCCATTTCATCTTCTTCGTCGAGTGAAAGTTCTGAAGCTAGTAACCCGGTGAATAGGAAGAAGAAGAAAAGAAAGAATAAGAAGAAGAGAATTAAGCAAGGATCCAAACTTCCGACTGTTGTTAAACATGTTGGAAAACAACCAGTTACTGTTAATCGTGCTGGGAGTGTTGATGATGTCAAGATCACCCAAACAACCCGTAAGCCCAAGTACCCTTGCAGACTTTGTAAGGGTAGCCATCTTCTTAAGGATTTCCCAGGTTTATCCAGGGTTATAGAAGCATGGTCTACACATCCTCGCCAACCCATGTCGTTAGCCTCTGAACAACATGCTGATGAATTCATATCGACTAGTCATGATACGGTTGGGAAGAAGAAAAGTAGAGTCAAGTTCCCACGTATGTTATGCAAAGGGAGTCATTTAACTCATCTTTGTCCTTATATGGATGAAGCCTAGAAATTAATGGAATACATGACTGTTTCACAGCCTCAACTTCCAGCTGCTTATCACAAGCTTTCTCTCAACCCACCTGTAGTTGATGGAATGATCACCCCGGTCCCTTCACCAGTCAATCTGGTTGATCATGTGGGAAATCTGGTCACGTCCTTAGTTGAACCAGTTGACAAAGTGGTTGAGCCGATACCATCCTCGGTCAACCCCACTCTCCTGTTAGAGAGTGAAACCCAAGTGGTCAATCCATTTACACCTGTCAACCCCATTCTCCCCTTGGATAATGAAACCCAAGTGGTCGATCTGATCTCTCCATCGGTCGATCCTACTCTCCCACTCGAGAGTAAATCCGATACTGCCCATGTTTTTCTCGTTGATACAGACTCTGCCATGTCGGGGGGTATTCCTCCTTCTCCCATGGAACCCCCTCCAAGTAATGAGGCCATCCGTTTTGATTGGGAAGTGCTAACTAGACCTTGTCTTCCCTCTTACATTCCTTTCCAGATTACAGTACAGGTTTGTGGTCGGGACGTTACCAAAAAGTTGATAGATGAAGGTTTGTCTGTTAGTATTTTGTCCTCTATTTCTTGGCAAGCATTGGGTTGTCCTTCACTTGTGTTGGTTACGCAGAATCTGTTAGCTTTTAACAGAAGAACTAGTCAACCTTTAGGGACCCTTCCTCAGTTTCCTGTAACTTTGGGAGGTAAAACTGTCTTTATTGACGTCATGGTAGTCCAAGATTCCTTGGATTTCTCTTTACTCCTTGAGGGAGATTATGTCTATGCCATGAAAGATATTGTGTCTACTCTTTTTCGTGTGATATATTTCCCTCATGATGGACGAGTTGTGAATGTTGAGAAACTTTCATTCATTGACCCCGCCTGGATTACCTCCTTGAATGGTTCTTGTCTGCAGACAGTATCTCCCCCGCCCCGGGTTAATTATGTGGTGTTGTCACCCATGGCTTCAACTTTGGATGACCTAGATCCAGTAGTTGACATGGTTATCTCTTCGATAGGGTTGTTAGAGCCTGATCTCTTTACTCCTATCGCGACCCTCGACATGGTGTCCTTCCAGAGTGTGTTTCTTCCTTCCAGTGAAGACCTCTTGGAAGCCATGACAGAGTTTTGTCCATTGACATGGTGTCATTCCAGAGCATTGTCCTCCTGGAATCCATGATCAAGAAGAGGTTCCGAGGATAGTTTTTGCATCTCTGTAGCAACCTCGTTAAAAAATGAAACATAGGTCTTTGAGCATAGTTTTCTAATTTCAAGATCGTTAAAAACTGAAATAATTCGAGGATAGTTTTTTCATCTCTATGGCAACCTCGTTAAAAAATGAAATAGAGTTTACGAGCATAGTTCTTGTTTCTGTGTCAAGCTCATTAAAAAATGAAATAGTTTTCCCCCTCTCTATTTGAGTCAAGTCCTTCGTCTAGTATTTGAAGCTTCATCTCATTCTCCTTTGCAGTTGGATGAACCGAAGCTTGGGGGGCATTTGTCTCAGCCTCTGGACTTCATGCTGAAGTTTGAGATGTTAGCTTCTTAAGCTGGGGGATAAGTACCAACCATGCATTAGGAAGTCGCAAGCATAGTTTTCTATGGTTCAAGCTTGTGTAAAAATGAAACCACTTACCTCAAGCATAGTTTCCTCTGGTTCAAGCTTGTGTAAAAATGAAACTGGGTCCAAGCATAGTTTCCTCTGGTTCAAGCTTGTGTAAAAATGAAACTAGGTCCAAGCATAGTTTTGTTTAGTTTTTAAGCTTGTGTAAAAAATAAAATCTATCCCAAGCATAGTTTTGTTTTGTTTTAAAGCTTGTGTAAAAATAAAAACAATCCTGAGCTTAGTCTTTATCCGTTCTCACGCTCAAAAATACATGAGAACGTGATTGAGCATACTTTTATCACTTTTTCGGGCTCAACAAGGTTATACAAAAAAGGAACCCCCCTAGAGTCCTCTTTAAGCTCTTTTCAGACTCTCTAAACATGAAAAGATCGCCGAGCGACCTTGCTATTTTCACGCTCGCTAAAGTATGTGAACTACGCATCTGGTGTGCGATAATTTATCTCTTTTTCGGTCTCATCAGACTATTTTACGAAAAAGGAACTGAAAGAGCTCTCTTTTAAGTGTTTTTCCAAACTCTATAATCTTGAAAAACCTTCGAGTTTACTATCTTTGGACTTGTTAAACAAACATTGATAGACCCATGATGGGACCGAACCACTCCTTCTTAGGGTTCGTTAAACATACTCCGAGGGACTCGTCTAAAGGATGAGCTTAAATTGACAAGCATATGTTATCCTCCTCAAGCTTGTGTAAAAATAAAGAGGTACTCGCCAGAAATGGTGGGGGAAAAATTGGGAAAGAATTGTGTCTAAACCTGTATTCCATGAAAGAGTCACTTTTGAACATGACACCCT
>ML779334.1:1084631-1154811 GCA_009831015.1 Picea engelmannii
GATTCCAAGGTGTTGATGCGAGAATCTAGTTCTTGGCTACGGGTATGGGCCATGATGATGGGTGAACTAGAAAGGGAGCGGGCGGGGTTAGATATTTTTGCAGAAAAATGATATGGATGAATGTGACAAGGGGAAAGAGATGATTCTAATGGAATAGGTCTCAAATAATGGTGAAAAAATGGGAGTGGGCGGGGTCAGAAAGTTTTGCCAAAAAATGATATGGATGAATGTGACAAGGGGGAAGAGATGATTCTAATGGAATAGGTCTCAAATAATGGTGAAATTTTTTCCAGACTTTGGTTATACTTTGGTCTGCAGGGTTATACTTTGGTCTGAAGAATGTTGCAGTGCTGAAATCCCCAAATTCTGAACCAGAGAGTATTTACTTAGCAACGCCAACACAGATGCACGTCAATAGATCTCGATGGTTTAATTTGTTTATGTTGTTGTTTATGTTCCCCAAGGGTTAGGTATTCAAGGGTTCTATAGACAAGGGTTTTCCCTGTGCTATAGCTCTCTGATATACGTGCGGGGTCCAACAGTAGTACTCGTCCCAATATCTCAGGGCACTAACTAAGGAGGATAGATCGTACCCTTAGCCGTACTACCCAACTACCCAGGTACTAGAGAGTATCTTCCCGAGTGTTGTTCTCGGTGACATTATAGCAGTCCGACGACCGATAGGTTTATCTAAAGAGGGCTTTAGGAAATCTAGGCCGATCCGTACACAAGTGATGTCTGATGCGCTACCACTCGAAGGGATACCAACAGGGGTTACAAGGGTGGCCAACAGATGTGTGCTTAAGAACCACTTGTATTTCCTGCGTGTATGAATCCCTCAACCGCGGGTTTATGCGCGTAACGACAGATCTCTGTGGCTTAAAGACGCCGGAATACGTCTCTACCCTGAAAAAAAATACCCACAATTTCTGCCAAGGAAAGTGCTCTGATACCACTTGCAAGATACCAGATATATAAAATATGCAGAACAAAAATGAAATTCTATAAATGACAGAATAACAGTAAAATATCCATCATAATCTTCACAATACACAGAAATGATATATGAAATAGCAACAGAAACAACACTTTGATTCATATAGCAATGTTCACAAGCCTCTTCGAGGGGGCAACCTCCAGTCGAGCAACGCTCTGTTACAATAATCTTCAATCTAGGGTTTTTATACCCTCGACCCTTATTTATACTAAATGTGTCCATTAAGAGAATCATCTAGAGGAAGATCCTTCTAGGAGCGGAAGCTTCTATTAGGTATTCTTACATCCGCCTTATTCTATTTTATTAAAAGGTATTATTAATATTGACCTTTATTACATCCGAATACATTGATCTACCTATGTGTGGGTTAGGACCTTAACACAGTCATCCAGAAACATCTTCAGTAAGTATGGATCCCAACTCAATAAGCTTACCTTTGCAGTACACTACGTAGTTTTTGTTATTACTCCTACGAGTACCTCATCTTTGCAACATTTACTTAGTAATTTGAAATCCATGAGCTTTGTTTCCAAAATTTTCATTGGTTCATTGATCCTTTTTATAATGATCTCCCCTGGATCCTCTCTTTGTTCCATAGGTTTCCTTCATTTCTTCTGCCAAGGCCTTCTTGATCTAGATTTATTAATAGAATGAAATGAATAACAGATTGAATACAATACCACATAGATACGGAGAACAACATCAGATATCTAGTGAGAAATAACTTATATTGAATAAATAAAATACGTTGAAAATGTAAAACTGCAGAACTGAAAACAACTTACTCAAATGTTGGTAGCTATCTCTGAGAATAGATGTGGTTGTTACGTGCATTCGTTTGAGAAAAATGATTAAAATGAGGCTCCAGAGGTCTTTTTAACATTACTCATGAATTCCAAAACCCTAGACATCCAAAAACCTAACGATGGGAGATGAAACACCAAAATATATGTGGGCCTCGATGGGTAATTTGGTACCTCAACTTCTCGGGGTCGTAACTTTTTCATATGACCTTCGTTTTAGGCATGTGATAGCCCATTGCAAAGGTATTTTCGAGAGATACACATTATGTCATCAAAATGTAACTCTATCTATAGTTTGACTGTGGCAAGCCAAAAAAAACATTGTTTAGGGATCTAAAATGGCCCTAAAAGTACAGAAAGATGTACTGACATGAAAAAATCCAAAATAAGCCAGTTGGAATAGGTGGGATGCCACCAATATCTACCTAGTTGTTGTGTAGGGCTTCAGGATAGCCCCGGAAGTGTAGAACCCACAATTACAAATAAATGACATCATTATAGAGAAACGTGTTGAACTAAAAATTGTCAAGAGGAGCCAGTTGGAATAGGTGGGTGGCCACCAATATCAACCTGGATCAGTCCTCCCCCCTTAGGAAGCAATGGTCTCCATTGCATTGAGTGCCCCCATTAGGTGAGGAAATTTATGTTGAATTTATCCCTGGGTGAGCCACTTTCCTTGGTGCAGGAGTTTCCCTACCTTGACAAGTTGATAAAGTTGAATCCTCTGCTAATGAGTGTCCTTGACCTGTGTGTCCACTATATGATAAGTGGATTCCTTTTCCATGCAATCAGGGTTGAGCTATGTTGGTGTCAATTGTTCTGCGATCTCCAAGGTGTCCAATAATGATGGAAAATATGGTTGGAGGAGGTGCAATCCAAGGATGGGGGGAGTGTTGAGCTCAAAATCATTGTCACCCATATCCTTGGTGATAATGTAAGGCCCATATAGAGGTGTATGGAGATTCTGATGGGGCCCTATAAGGAATTATTTCTGCAAATGTAACCAGACCTTGTCTCCCACATGAAACTTGTGCGATACCTGATGTTGATCATGGCACTACTTGTACTTAGCATTGGATTTTTTCAAAATATCATGGACCTGTTGGTGGATGTGATGAATCCTCTCAATTAATCTGGTGGCTTTGTCGACCTTAGACTGAACATGGGAATATTTTTTCTGTGTGGTTGCAAGAGGTAGTACAACATCAATGGGATCCAAGGGTTGGAATCCCAGCCACACTTGAAATGGGCTATGGTCGGTGGATCTATGGAGATCCTTGTTGTAGTTGTGTTGAACATAGGGAAGAATCTCATCCTATGTAAGTGGATGCTTAGATTTATACATGCGCAAGATGTGCACAATCATCTGATTGATGATTGTTGTTTGGTCATCAGTTTGAGGGTGGAAGGTAGTGGATTTAGTGAGATTGGTTTCCAATAGTGACTGGAGACTCGACCAAAATGTGTTGAGGAACCTATTGTCCTGATCGAAGATGATGGCTTGTGGTATCCCAAAATGGACCCACACTCGTTAGAGGAAGATCTTGGTAGTATCTACCGTTGTTATGCTCTTCTTGCAGGATGTGCAAATGGCCATGTTCAAAAACTGATCAACCACCACAAATATGCAATCATTTCCTTTCTTAGTGGATGAAAGGACATACACATAATCCATCGAGATGGATTCCCAAGGCCTCTTGGGGGTAGGAAGAGGGGTTTATAAGCCTTACTTATTGATGTTTGGATTGGCAGTGGAACAAGCAGTGCAAGATATGATATACTTGTTGATGTCCTATCGAAGTTTTGGACAATAAAAATGTTTGTGTAGAATGGCCACAGTTTTCTCCACACCAACATTTCATGCCACCCGATTGTAGTGAGCCTCCCAAACCATATTTTCAAGCTCGCTTGCAGGAACACAGAGGTGACCCAGATGGCATAGCAGTCCATCCTGAATGTGAAAATCGGTGACATTCATGCATGTACCCAAGAGATGATAAGTGGTGGTGAAGTCATGATATCGCTAATAAATTTTGGGCCACTTAGATGCCTCATGTCCATAGGAATGGAGAACGGTGGTGAGTGTATCCACGAGAGGTCAACTGAGGAAATCAGTGACATGATTTTTTCTCCCTATATTATACTTGATGTTGAGATGGAATTGTTGCAGGTATGTGGACCACTTTAGATGGAGGTCATTTTATAACTTCACCTATGTCTATATGAACTGTAGAGGCTTGTGATCAATGTGGATGATTGTCTCCTTTCCCAAAATGTAATGTTTCGATTGAATACATGATTTCACATTGGAATACATTTCCTTGTCATAGGTTGGGTATTTTTGGATGATATTTGAGAGTATCTCACTATGGTATGCTACTAGATGATCGTGTTGAGTGATAACTATACCTACAGCATAGTCAGATGCATCAGTCCCAATCTCAAATGGTTGTTGCATATCGGGTTAAGGGTATTATTGGAGCTGAGCACAAGTGATTCTTCAGATCATCAAATTCTCATTCTTGTGCCTTCCCCCATGTGAAATTTTCCCTTCCACCACCCTTGGTCACTTGGTTGAGGGCCCATGCAATATGGGATAATCCCAACCTGAACCATCAATAGAATTTGGCAAGTCCCAAGAAGATCTGAAGCTCGATTAGTGTGGTCGGGGATGGATAGTCATGGATGAATTGAATATTAGATGGATCCACATATACCCCATGCTCATCAACAATGTATCCTAAGTATTGGACCATGTTGGTGCAGACTCCCTTCTCTCCTAAGGGTTGCATGACGTCCCGGTCAAGGATCTCAATTCTGATCTGAATTGGCTCTCTTAGACCTTAATTGTCTCACTTATGAATTAAAATGGGCCCTTTTTGTCCTCTGGTGTAGGTTCTATGGCACTCGTGACCTCTTTCTTCATGTTATTGAACTCACAGGTTTCAGGTGCAAGCTCCTCTCCCATTATCCCCATCTCGCAAGTGACCTCAAGCTATGTCCTTACGTAAATGCATGATTGCAGGTGTGCCCAAGAGTGGTTTGGGATAAAACCTATTTTACCCCCGCGATTTACCTCTAGCTACCACGTACCCCTTTGTTGATACCATGGTTCCGATTGTGGCTCTCCCTTGAAATTTTAATGTCCGAGCACTTTTTGGCTCCGTAATCAAGCGTGACCGTCAATCTCGCAATATCGGGTGCATCCTATTGATCAACGTTTTAGACCCATCTAAATTTCTTCCTTTCCTCTGGATCACACTTCCCTAGATCTCCATGATATATCGATGCGTACCCCCTCCAAATCGATGGTCGAGATCGATTTCTCCTTTGGGGCTTCAGAAGTTTCAATTCTCAAACCTTTTTTTCTTTGCAATGCTTCCACTCAAATCTCACGATCTATTGATGTGTGTCTCTCATAGATCGACAACTATGATTTATTTGGGTCTTTGGGATTCAAAAGGTTCAACCCTCAATATTAACCTTCCTTCGAAGTGTGCGGATTTTTTCCGCATGTCCTCTAAAATTGGACGGTTGATATTTACTTTGGGTCTTTACCTAGAGTCTACAAATTCATGCCACCTGTCCTCTGGGTCTAACGGTTGAGATTCACTTCATCTCTCCGACTCTTCGGTCTTCAAGAATTTCAACTCTCAACTGAACTCTCGAAGTGACTTCTATGGAGCTCAAAATCCATCACCACATGTCCCTCTGGATCCGACGGTCACTATCCACTTTATCTCTTCGAGCTTCAGGAGTTTCAACCTCCTGCACCCTCGTTCCTCCCGAAGTGATTTTTCCTAAAGATGACGGATTCCCACCACACATCCTCTGCAATATATGGTTGTGATCTTCTTCAACCTTCGAGACTTCAAGAGTTTGACACCATCCACACTTGGAATCCTCCGAAGTGAATTTTCTCGGAGTCTCAGATTTGCTAGCACGTATCTCCTGGAAACCAATGGCCTAGATCTACTTCAGCCTTCGGCTCTTCGGATATTTCTCTTTCTCCTTATCCACAAAACTTCCAAAGTACTTTCTCTCTAGATTTATGGATCTTTGTTGGCACAGTGGAAAACCCAAGGTTCAATGCTTCAACAATGCACCAACAAAACTCTAACTACCGCCCCTTTCAACAACACCTACAAAGAAGATTAAGTCTCACCCAAGGTAGAGGTAGGGGGCGTCACAGGACTCAGATGTCTACAACCAGGCTGGGACATAGATATGTGATTACAATACTTAGCAGGGCACTTAGCCAACAATATGCATTAGGTTATGATTCTCATGTACATCGTAGATTAACCCTTGTTACAGAACAATGAAGTAATAATCAAGATCTAATACTTCCAATTACTTAGCATGTAGCATTAGCTCAGATCTAGCATTCATTCACATCATTAAGCACTAAGATACAACATCAGATGCATTCATATAACATTAACATAAACAATACTAAGAAAATAATCACATAATCAACATCAACAACATCGCACAAAGCACATCAACACAGGATATACGTGGTTCAACCCAGTGTGGGGCTACGTCCACCAAATTATTCTTCTTCTTCTTTATTAGTCTGCAATCTCTTACATGTGTCTGCTCCTGTTCACATAGACACAGAGCCAAGCCTCGCACTGGACAGGTGATCTGTGCAGAACACACTAGATCCACCTTCCTCAAAATCAGTTCAAGGCACAAAGCCAACTCCTTGATAGCATAAATCCTTATACAGTCTGTCTGCACAAAGCGCTTACAACTTCTTGCACTAAGTTGATCACAAGTAACTAGTAACTTGTCTTTCTTGCACAAATCCATGAGCCACTTCTTACATCACCTAGATACTTATTTATACATTACAAAAATCCCTAATCAAGGTTAAACCCATGGGCCAACATCCCTTAACCCTTTACATAAACCCTAAAATCCCTTTGTTGGGTCCACAAGCCCGCAAAACAAGCAAGATCCCACGATCTCCAATATGCCTGGGCATTCCATCTTCAACCATCCTATCGAAGTCCCAAAAGTGGTCAAAGAAGACCAATTTTTCCTCAAAACTTGGTCGAGGGCCAACAGACCCCCAACACTCACCTGTGACTCATCCCGAGTCACTCAGATCTGGGCAAAACAACTTCAAAGGGCTCAAGCTTCCTTGACTTGCTTCTTTGCCAGAGATTCCTACTCGGTGAACTCTTGGATCACTTGCTCAGTAATAGGCCCTTCCAAGAATTTTTCCAGTGTCACAACCAATTGGTCTAGTTGTGAGCCTTGTACTTCAACTTCTTCAAAAATCGTGCAAGCTTCGTCCTGCATCGGTTGTAGACTTTGTGTCACTTCCATGAATTTACTCTATATGGAAGTAACCTTCTACTAAAATGAGTTTTGTTCCTGTGATATTTTCATATTCTCGACTGCAGTAAGAAACCTCATCTGTGCTTTCACGGTGGATGCTCATTGCTTCGCCTCCTGGAGTTGTGCTTCCAATTTCCTCAGCTCTAGATCTTCTGTAAGGTGCTCATTGGTATATGCACTTTGATCACTTATCTCCTTACACTCTGAGGCGATTGATCTTATTCTTTCGATTTCATTCCTGGCAGCTTCCTCCCTTTAGTCACGTACTTCTTGCAGAGTGCTCGACACTGCTTGAATCTCTAGCTCCATTACCCTTGCTTGAAGATACTGAAGGGAAACAACAAGCTTCCCCATTTTTTGGCACAGGGGTATACCTAGGGTCCAATGCTTCAAAAATGCACCAAGAAAACCCTAACTACCGACCCTTTTAGCACACCTGCAAATAATATTAAGTCTCACCCGAGGTAGAGGCAGGGGGGTTGCAGGACTCAGATGTCTACAACCAGGCTAGGACACAGATTTGTGATTAAAATACTTAGTAGGGAACTTATCCAACAATATGCATTAGGTTATGATTCTCATGTACATCACATATTAACCCTTGTTACTGAACAACACAGTAATAATAAAGATCTAATACTTCCAATTACTTAGAACACAACATTAGCTCAGATCTAGAATTCATTCACATCATTAAGAACTAAGCTACAACATCAGATGCATTCATATAAAATTAACATCAATAGTAATAAGAAAATAATCACATAATCAATATCAACAACATCACACAAAGCAAATCAACACATGATATATGAGGTTCACCCCAGTGTGGGGCTACATCCATGAACTTCTTCTTCTTCTTCTTTATTAGTTTGCAATATCTTACATCTGTCTGCCCCTATCCACAGAGCCACAGAGCCAAGCCTCACATTGGATAGGTGATCTTCACACAGTGCACTAGATCCACCTTCCTCAAAATCAAGTCAAGGCACAGATCCAACTCCTTGATAGCATAAATCCTTTCACAGTCTGTCTGCACAAAGTGCTTACAACTTCTTGCACTAAGATGATCACAAGTATATAGTAACTTGTCTTTCTTTCACAAATCCACGAGCCACTTCTTACATCTCCTTTCTACTTATTTATACATTAAAAAAAGACCTAATCATGGGTAAACCCATGGGCCAACATCCCTTAACCCATTACATAAACCCTAAAATCCATTTGTTGGGTCCACAAGCCTGCAAAACAAGCGAGATCTCGTGATCTCCACTCTGCCTAGGCGATCCATCTTCAACTAGACTATCTAATTCCCAAAAGTGGTCAAACAAGACCAATGTTTCCTCAAAACTTGGTCGAGGACCAACAAACCCTCAAAAATCATCTGTGACTCCTCATGAGTCCCTCAGATCTGGGCAACACTTCTTCAAAGGCCTCAATATTAGCTTGATCTACCTCGACTTGCTACTTCGCCAGAGATTCCTGCTTGACAAAGTTCTAGATCACTTGCTCAATAAAAGGCCCTTCTAGGTGTTGTTCCACTGTCGCAACCAGTTGGTCTAGCTGCGAGCGTTGTCCTTCAACTTCTTCAAAAATCATGCAGGCTTCATCCAACACCGACTGTAGTCTCTGTGTCACTTCCATGACTTTTCTTTGGATAGCAGTAACCTGATGTTGAACTGCACAATGTTCCTGTGATCTTTTCATCTTCTCAACTACAGTAAGCAACTTCATCTACACTTTCACGGTTGATGCATGTTGCTTTGCCACATGGAGTTGTGCTTCCAATTTCCTTAGCTTCGGATCTTTTGCAAAGTTCTCATAGGTCTATGCACTTCAATCACTTAGTTTCTTACACTTTGAGGTGAGTGATCCTATTCTTTCAACTACATTCATGGAAGCTTACTCCTTTTGGTCGTGTACTTCTTGCGGAGTGCTCGACACTGCTTGAATATCTATCTCCATTACCCTTTCTTGAAGTTGTTGAAGAGCCTCAACAAGCTTCCTCATTTTTTGGCACAGGGATAGACCTAGGGTTCAACACTTCAACAACACACCAACAAAACCCTAACTACCAACCCTTTAGGAAACACCTGCAAAGGAGATGAAGTCTCACCCGAGGTAGAGGTAGGGGAGGTTGCAGGACTCAGATGTCTACAACCGGGTTGGGACACAGATCTATGATTACAATACTTAGCATGGCACTTATCCAACAATATGAATTAGGTTATGATTCTCATTTACATTGCATATTAACCCTTGTTACAGAACAACACAGTAATAATGAAGATCTAATACTTCCAATTACTTAGCACGTAGCATTAGCTCAGATCTATCATTCATTCACATCATTAATCACTAATCTACAACATCATATGCATTCATATAACATTAACATGAACATTACTAAGAAAATAATCACATAATCAACATCAACAACATTGCACAAATCACATCAACACAGGATATACGTGGTTCACCCCAGTGTGGGGCTAGGTCCACCAACTTCTTCTTCTTATTCTTTATTAGTCTACAATATATAACATGTGTCTCCTCATGTGCATATATCCATAGATCCAAGCCTCGCACTAGACAGGTGATCTGTGCACAGCTCACTAGATCCACCATCCTCAAAATCAGGTCAAGGCACAGAGCCAACTCCTTGATAGCACAAAGCGCTTACAATATCTTGCACTAAGTTGATCACAAGTCAGTAGTAACTTGTCTTTCTTGCACAAAGCCATGAGCCACTTCTTACATCGCCTAGATACTTATTTATACATTACAAAATGGCCTAATCATGGGTAAACCCATGGGCCAACATTCCTTAACACATTACATAAACCCTAAAATCCCTCTGTTGGGTCCACAAGCTCGCAAAACAAGTGATATCTTGTGATCTTCACTCGGCCTGGGCGCTCCATCTTCGACCAGCCTATCGAAGTCTCAAAAGTGGTCAAACAAGACCAATGTTTCCTCAAAACTTGGTCGAGGGCCAACAGACCCCCAACACTCACCTATGACTCGTCCCGAGTCACTTAGATCTGGGAAACACTGCTTCAAAGACCTTGAGATTAGATCGATCTACCTTGACTTGTTGTTTCACCAGAGAATCCTGCTCAGCAAACTCCTGGATCACTTGCTCAGTAACAATCCCTTCTAAGTATTGTTCCACTATCGCAACCAATTGGTCTAGCTGCGAGCCTTATCCTTCAACTTCTTCAAAAATCATATAGGCTTCATCCTCCACCGCTTGTAGTCTCTATGCCACTTCCATGAATTTTCTCTGGATCACAGTACCATGCTACTAAACTAGGCATTGTTCCTGTGATCTTTTCATCTTCTCGACTGTAGTAAGCAGCTTCATCTACGTTTACATGGTGGATGTCTGTTGCTTCGCCTCCTAGAGCTGTGCTTCCAATTTCCTTAGCTATGGATCTTCTGCAAGGAACTCATAGGTCTTCGCACTTCGATCACTTAGTTTCTTACACTCTGAGGTGAGTTCTCTTATTCTTTCGAATTCATTCCTGACATCTTCCTCCCTTTGGTCGCATACTTCTTGTGGAGTGCTTGGCACTACTTGAATCTCTAGCTCCATTTACCCTTGCTTGAAGCTACTGAAGGGCCTCAATGAGCTTCCCCATTTGTTGGCACATGGTCATACCCAGGATTCAATGCTTCAACAGTGCACCAACAAAACCCTAACTACCGACCCTTTCGGGAAAACCTACAAAGTAGATGAAGTCTCACCCGAGGTAGAGGTAGGGGGGTTGCAAGACTCAGATGTGTACAACCAGGCTGGGACACTGATCTATGATTACAATATTGAGCATGGAACTTATCCAACAATATGCATTAGGTTATGATTCTCATGTACATCGTAGATTAACCTTTGTTATAGAAAAGTGCAGTAATAATCATGATATAATACTTCCAATTACTTAGCACGTAGCATTAGCTCAGATCTATCATTCATTCACATCATTAAGCACTAAGATACAACATCATATGCATTCATATAACATTAAAATCAACAGTACTAATCAAATAATCACATAATCAACATCAACAACATCACACAAAGCACATCAACACAGGATATACATGGTTCACCCCAGTGTGGGGCTACGCCCACCAACTTCTTCTTCTTCTTCTTTATTAGTATGCAATCTCTTACATGTTTCTTCTCCTATGCACAGAGCCACAAATCCAAGCCTCGCATTATATAGGTGATCTACGCACAGTGCACTAGATCCACCTTCCTCAAAATTAGGTCAAGGCACAGAGCCAACTCCTTGATAGCACAAAGCCTTACACATTCTCTCTTCATAAAGCGCTTAGAACTTCTTGCACTAAGCCAATCACAAGTAACTAGTCACTTGTATTTCTTTTGCAAAGACATGAGCCACTTATTACATCACCTAGCTACTTATTTATACATTACAAAAAATCCTAATAATGGGTAAACCCATGGGCCGACATCCCTTAACCTGTTACATAAACCCTAAAATCCATTTGTTGGGTCTTGAAGCCCACAAAACAAGAGAGATCCCGCGATCTCCACTCCTCCCGGGCGCTCCATCTACGACTAGACTATTGAAGTCCAAAAAGTGGTAAAACACCACCAATGTTTCGTCAAAACTTGGTTGAGGGCCAACAAGCCCCCAACACTCACATGTGACTCGTCCCGAGTCACTCAGATCTGGGAAACACTGCTTCAAAGGCCTCGAGCTTAGATCGAGCTGCCTCGACTTGCTGCTTCACTAGATCTTCCTGCTCGGCTAACTCCTAGATCACTTTCTCACTAAAAATCCCTTCCAGGTGTTTTTCCACTGTCACAACCAATTGGTCTAGCTGGGAGCCTTGACCTTCAACTTCTTCAAAAATCATGTAGGCTTCGTCCTGCACCGGTTGTGGTCTTTGTGTCACTTCCATGACTTTTCTATGGATGGAAGTAACAAGTTGTTGAAATGCATGTTGTTCCTATGATATTTTCATCTTCTTGACTGTAGTAAGAAGCTTCATATGTGATTTCATGGTGGATGTCTATTGCTTCGCCTCCTAGAGTTGTGCTTCCAATTTCCTCAGCTCTGAATCTTCTACAAGGTGCTCATAGTTCTGCTCACTTCGATCACTTAGTTTCTTACACTCTAAGGTGAGTGCTCTGATTCTTTCAACTACATTCTTGGCAACTTCCTCCCTTTGTTCACATACTTCTTACGGAGTGCTCGTCACTGCTTGAATCTCTATCTCCATTACCCTTTCTTGAAGATGAAAAAGGGCCTCATCGAGCTTCCCCACTTGTATCTCAGATGACTATTATTCCCCATACACCAAGCCCAGCACAGAGAAAAGTGCTTTAGTCACTGCCTCTTTTATCACAATCTACTCTTCGAGAAAATGGTATTTGTCTTCCTGTGTCTTCACATTGTTCTTCTCGAACTTCGCCTGAATTTCATTTTTCTCCTTCTGCTCAACTCAAAGTTTCTTTAGGACCTCCTCCTTTTCTTTCTTCAAGGCCTTTGTGGCTTGCTCCTTTTCTTCTTGGACTCGACAAAGTAGAACTTCAGTTGCATCTTCTAGCCTTCATAATTGGGTGGGTTCATCCCCCAATGCAGTTGTTTCTGATGACGAAGGCATAGTAGGTACTGCACGGATTGAATAGATGGCTTGTTGTATGTCCTTGATATCTTTCTTTATTCTTTCGTACAATGTTTCTTTATTTGCTTCATGTCTTTTTAGGATATCCTTTGAGGCTTCCTCCATAGCTGTGATGATGAGATCGACATCATCCATTGTGACTACATTCTTCGCATGAGGCTTATTGGCTTGGGTCTTCTTTCTTGCTGAGGGTTTCTGTGGAGAAACCTTCATTTTCTTTGATCTCTCAGCCCCTGTAAGGGGATCCTTTCGTGGTGTAACTTCACCTTTGTCTTTCTTGTTTCCTTCTTCCCCTCCTTCCTCTTAGTTCACTTTGTCTCCTCCTTCTCCTCCTATGGGTGATTCAGGTGCAATTTTCTCCGAAGAATTCTCCTCCTCATCACTTTCTATCTTCTGTACATCCTCCTTTCTCTTCTTTTTCTTTTGTCTATCATGTTTGACCCGGGTGACCAATGGACTTCTGATGATGTCAGGGGCCGAGAGTTCTACATATTTGACTGGTACAATGAATTATTTTGTGATCTCTTCCATGTCTTCCTCGTTCAACTTATAGTAGCACTACATCTCCTCCTTGATTTCATCCCTATGCTTGGTGATGTATATAAAGTGTCGATCTGGGTGGAACTTCGCTAGAGGAATGTACTAATGAAAATTATTTGGGGTCATTCATGGAAATGATTTAATGGCATGCTTCAGTTGTAGGTATTAAGCATGGAACATCACGTTCAATTACCACCACTTTGCCATATCATTCGTGTACCACAAGGTGGAGAACCTTGCGGCCAACGACTCTAATGGCTGAACTTCCGGGAAAGTTGCTCCTTCTGGCATTTTCTAGGAGACAAATGTGATCAATACCAATATCCAACTAAAATGGAACTCATATCCTTGGTCCTGTGCTTTGTGACATTCCTTCTCCATATCATTGACAAGGTAACTCGCCCACTTCATTTGCATTCCTTCGATGTACTTCCCTGCGAGGTCTACTACAAATCCAGTGACCTGTGTTGGACGGTTATTTCTAACAAGCTTATCAGCAATTAGATGACAATATAGGCTCATTGCATCGTCCTGGATGGAAGCTACTCTGTATCCTCGCTTTCACTTTTCTAAATCGCGATAATTTTCCTTTATACATTGTTTCAGGGAGTGATCTGAGGTCTTCCCTGGGTAGAACTGGTGAGGTTTTGGTCCCTGCATACTCAGTCCTATGATGAGATGGATCAACATTGGATCCATAGTCATGTGCCTATCAAGCCACATATACCCTTCATGATAGCACAAAAAGAGGATTTTAACACAAGTGTTAACCTCTTGATGTCAACCAAAGTGTGGGATCTTCATTACATTCAAGAACGTCGACTATGTGAGCTCCTTTATCCACGACTGGGAGACTATGTGTTTCTTCTTCCAAGTCATCTTCATCAAATATCGATGCGGCGCGAGCATTGCGTAGTCCTTTCGGTCTCCTATGTTGAAGTTGTTTTTCTTTAGAGCTATAATATGTCCTAACTGGGGTCCAACTGCGTGTATCCCCTTTGGTAGGTACGTAGTGATGAGCGTGTATTCAAAATCCCATGGGATGTTGTCACAGTTAACTGCGCCAGCCAAAGGCGGGATGTAGTCTCGTAAGACTGATGGGATCTTCTTCACATTAGCCATATCTTCATGATGTTTTCTTCACTTCTCATTCGCAGTTCGGCTAGACCGACGTGCAGTCGAGGGGGATGCTTGCAATCCTCCAGTTGACAATGTCTGTATTCCTACAGACATAACTCTCTCATCCATGAGGTATACAAGTATCTCCTCTATATACTTCTCTATTGTGATACGTTCTCTCGACATGCACACTCGTAATCAAATAAATCAGGTAAGAGAATAGACAAATGAGGTAATCCGATAGATGGTGAGGACTAGAAAGCACTGCGCGAGACAATGGATTCTCTGTTAGCTTAGATAATCACAGTTTTCAAAAAGTGGTCCCAGTGTAGCGTCTGGCATGTTAAATAGGAAACATTATAATAGATTCCTCCAACGGGTAGGAATACCTCAATCAATACGAATCCATATGTTATGGCACGGTCTCAGCAGTCCAACGATGGTCTTTTCGACAATAACTATTCTAGTCGTTCTGGAGCGTCATTCTAATGGTCGGGGAACCTCAAAAGGTCATATAGCTTTTCTATGGTGAAGTCCCATTTTGCGTTGTTTTGTTATTCTGGCGAGGTTCAACTTCTGCAGATCTACCTCATAGGAATTATGTTCTGGAACTTCCCATACTTTTTCTAACTTAGCTTTCTTCTTACTGAGCTTCCTTGCCTTCTTTACCATGATCTGAGTCTCTAGATTCCTCTTTCAATTATTATTCTTATTTTTTCTTATAATGGTAACTTTGCACTGATGAGGTTCTTTCAAAGGGTTCAAAGGTAATACCTCTTTTCTTACTAGGTCCTCAGTGGACATACCTTCTTTTTCCATTGACAGGTTCTTTAAGTCTTCCTGTGTTCTTTCAACTTCGACACCTAATTCTCTGGCCCTCAGTTGCTTCGACTGATCCTCTTGTTCATCTATTAGTCATGTTATTCTTCTGGTTATGAAGTCCCTTAATTCTTTCTTTCTCTTCTATGTGGCTTCCTCCTCTGCCTTCCTTTTGATCTGATCCTTCTCAATCCAAGTATTTCCTAATAAAAGTGAAAAAGGGGCGGTGTTCTCAACAAACCTAATAATTTCAAATTCTTCTTCAATCGTAGTTCCATGAGAAATCATGGGTATATTATTAACTCTTCTACATAGGGTTATCATCTTTCCTTTAAAAAATCCTATCCTTCTATTGGCACAAAGGTAGACCCAAGGTTTAACACTCAAGAGTGCACCAACAAAACCCTAACTACCGGCCCTTTCGGTAACACCTGCGAAGCAGATAAGGTCTCACCTAAGGTAGAGGCAAGGGTGGTTGCAGGACTCAGATGTATGAAGCCTTAGCTAGGACATCGATCGATGATTATATCTTTACAAGGCACTTAGCATAGATCATTCATCAATATTTAACCCTTATGGTACTTCGAAGATAGCACAGAGCATCGCAGTGAATACTTAGACTAAAGATGATTTAGTACTTTGCCACAAAAATATAGATTAGATTCAGTTGATCAAGCACTAAGAATCTTATATATCAGATATAACATTCATTCATATATCATAAGCACAGAGCATGACTAGATATATTTAATCATAGCAAGCAATTAACCAAGAAGGAGATAAACATGTTAGGTCAAAGCACAGAGAACAATACACAAAGTTACTGTTGTTCACCCCCACCCTGGGGCTACATCCACAAAGTCTTATTCTTTATATTATCTCAGTCAAGTAGTTATAGCATAGAGCTTCAGTGACCCTTACTTCGTACAGGACAGAATATCTGTGCAGCTCACTAGATCCTTCTTCCTTGCACTCAGCACAAAACTACAACAACTTGCACTAAGCTTTCCAATCTCCTTACAATATTGTACAGAGCATTTGCAATATATATTCGATAACACAGATCCATCTACTAGTACTAAGCCTTTAGCTATACATCACATAGATGTACTACTACCATATATCCCCTACTTACATTTCCCAAGTATCTATTTATAGATTACAAAATGGGCCTAAGCATGGGTAAACCCATGGGCTGACATCCCTTTCCCTTTAAATCAACCCAAAACCCTAAAAGGGACCCAAAAATAGGTCTTTCTTCCCTAATTTCCACTTCGCGTTGTGCTCCATATGTGGCAAGTTGTCGTAGTCCCAAAAATGATCAAATATGACCAAGTATTCTTCAAAACTTGTTCAAGGGCCAACATGCCCCCAACACTCACCTATGAATCATCCCGAGTCACTCAGGTCTGATCAATTATGCCTTGAATGCCTCGATCTTGGCTTGAGATGCTTCAACCTGCTGCAGTGCGACAACCTCTTGCTCAGTAAATTCTTTTATTATTGTGTCACTGATAGGTACTTCCAGGTGCTATTCTGCAGTGATGACAACCTGTTCAAGTTCATCTCCCTGGCTTTCAAGTTTAGCGAACAGTTGGCATGCCTTTTATTGGGTTGGCTGAAGTCATTGGGAGACTTCCATCACTTTACTTTGCAGTGTATGTACCTTTTGTTGGGCTATGCATTGTTCTACGAACCTCTTCATTCTTTCGACTAGGGTCAAAGTCTTTATCTGCACCTGTAGCGTATCTCCTTGTTGCTTTTCTTCTTGGAGTTGTGCCTCTAATTTCTGCAATTCTGGATTCTCTGCAAGGGTTTCATAACTCTGGGTGCTTCTAGCGCTCAACTACTTGCATTCCAAGGCAAAGTTTTTTAATCGGCCAACTGCGCTTCGAGCAGTGGCCTCTCTTAGATCTCTTATTTCTTGGGGGGTCTCAGGCATGGTGTGGAGCTCCAGATCCATGATGAGTTGTTGGAGTTGCTAGATTACTTCTTCCAGTTGGGTCATCTGTTGTGGGAGATGGTCTTCCATCTTCACTTCTATGACCGTCACAGAGTGCAGTGCCTTGTCAAACCTTTACTATACTTCAAGTTGCTCGGCTAGAAACTATGCCTTTTCCTCGTCCCACTTCACTTTCAGGGAAATATTTTCCCATTCTGCCTCATTCTGTTGTTCTAGAAGTGCTTTATGTGCTTTCATCAAAGCCTGGGTGGCTTATGTTGTGTCTTCTTGAGCTCATCGAAGGCGAGCTTCGACTTGATCAGTGATCTGGTGTAATTGAGTGGGCTCATCACTTATTCCTAATGTTCCACTTATCAATGGCACTATAGAAACTTCTTGGATGGACTGGAGTTCCTGCTACACTTAATTGAGTTCACCCTTGATTCAGTTGAATAGCTCCTCCTGCTTTGCTTCTTTATTTTCTACGAGCTCTAGTGAAACATCATTTAGCGTGACAATTAAGAAATTGAAGTCATCTGGGGTAAGGATATTTTTAAGCGTGGTCTGGGTGGCCTTAGATTTCTTTCGGGAGGAGGGTTTTGGTGGTGTCATATTTCTTTTCATGGATGGATCCTCCTCCTCTCTAGGTGGAGTAACCTTGCCTCTGTTTTGTTCAAGTTTTGTACTGCCTAGCTTGTCACCATCACCTCCCTATGTAGGTGAGATCAAAGTCGTATTCATGGATGTGCTAGGGACATCTTGATTTTCTTCATCCTTCTTAGTCCTGCTTGGCTCAGGTGTATCTGACATAGCTTCATGGCTTTCCTCGTCGGACATGTCTGCGGGGTCCGCTGCAACAAGGAGGTTCGCTGACCATTCCTTGGTAATATCGTCCAAGTCATCTTATGTCAGCTTGTAGTAGGATTGGAGATGTTGTTTATTCTCATCACTGTGTGTTGTAATATAGGTGAAGTGGTGGTCTACACTAAATTTCATCAAAGGTATAAACCTATGAAGTACATTTGGGGTGATTCATGGTCTAGACTGAATTTCATTCTTCATTTGGTTGAGGTATGTGTGGAAGACAACATTGGACTGCAACTGCTTGTTCATGTCGCTAGAGTACCACAACATACAGAAGTTTGTGGCTAGTGGTTCGAAAGGTTCAATCTACAGAAAACTGGCTCCCTCTAGTAGTTCCCAAGCGATGAAAGAAATGAGTATGAGCAACCAACTAAATTGGAACTCATACCCTTAGTCTTGCGCTCATCTGCAATCCAACTCTAATTGGTTTACAAGATACTATGCACAATTCATCTGTAGTCCCTCAGTGCACTTCCCTGCGAGGTCAACTATGAAGCCAGTCACCTGTGTTGGTCTATTCTTATGAACTAACTTTCCCGTGATCAGCTAACATGCAAGGCGCACTTCACCACTCTGGATAGAGGCTACCTTGTAGCCTCGCGTACCCTTCTCTACATCACCATAAGTTTCTTTTATCTATTGTGCTAGTGATCGGTCTGAGGTCTTTCCTGGGTAAAAGTCTTGTGGGTCAGGGCCTTGCATGCTAAGTCCTATGATCTGATTGATCAGAGTTGAATCCACAGTGATGTAGAGGTCCAACCATAAGTATCCGTCGTGGTAGCAAGAAAGCAACAACCTGATGCATGCATTGACTTCTTAGTGTCTGCCGAAGTGAGGGATCTTCATTACGTTGAGCAGTGTGGACTGCGCGAGGTTCTGGGTCCATTACTACGGGAAAATCTTAGGATTTCTTCCTTTGTTCTTAGTTAAGTACTTATGCGAAGCTAGCATGTTGTAGGTTTTGCGATCTCCAAGGTTAAAATCATTAAATTTCAGTGTTGTGATCTTATACTAATCAACACGTACTGCATGCACCCCTTTCAGAAGATACATGGTGATCAAGGTGTACTCAAAGTCTCTCGGTACACTATCATGGTTAATCTTGCCACTCAAAGGTGGTATGTAAACCATCAAAATGTGCAGGATCAACTTGGCATTTTCAATATCGTCTCTGTCATTTGTTCTTGTCTCGGTCGTGGTTCTGGAAGGTCCTTCTCCACAAGCAGTGGAGGGAGAAGCTTGGACTCCTCCTATAGATGATTCTTTCACACTTGTAGACATCCTTCTCTCTGACATGACTCTCTCAACCATTAGGTCAATCAAAACTTCTTCAACTACTTTCTCAATAGCGTTGATCTTGTCCGACAGACAAGCTTGCATCCACTAGATCAGGTGTGAAAATGAATTCAGAGACTACGATGAAGAGTATGGGAACAAGGCAATGATCACAAGGTTAAGTAATCTCAAGTTTCAAGCTCAAATTCTCATTTAGCAAAAGTATTTTCAATGCGTGGTGCGACGAACTAAGTAGGGAAACTTAGCAATGGTCTGCTTGCAACAGATATGTGGCCTTCATTAACTCCATTCTATCCATTCTGGTGTTGTCCAATGGTCTAGTGGGAACCCATAATTGCTTTTCGACCCATTCGGGGTGAAATTTGAATTATTATATCGATCCAATGGCTATATTTTTGTGCCATGGCAAAGTGCCAGATGTCGCTATTCGGATATCTCGACGAAGCTCAATTCTTGTGATTTTTCCTTCTGCAAAGTTTCCTCTGGAGTCTTCTGTAACTTTCCAATTTTGGCCCTCTTCTTACTTAGCTTCCTAGCCTTTTTCCAAATGAGCTTATTCTCAGTCATCCTTTTTCCATTCTGAGTCTTATCTTCTCTCGACATAGTCACTTCGCGCTGCTTAGGTTCTTCTTCAGATCCAAGGGTAATACTCCTTCATCATATGGATTAGGTATTTCGGTCTTCTGTGGTTCCTCTAACACTCGTATAGCTTTGACATCTAGGTCCCTGGTGTTTAGCAACAAAGATGTGTTCTCTTTTTCCTCTATCAAGTACGCGATCCTTCTAGTCATAAATTCCATGAGTTCTTGCTTCTTTTATTCTAGGGCTTCCTTTTCTTCTTTCCTCCAGATCCGGTCTTTTTCAATCCAAATATTTCCTAACAAAGTTGGAAATGGGGCACATTCCTCAATAAATCTAATGATTTTGAACTCTTCCTTTATCGAAGTTCCAAGGGTACTCATAGCTATCTGGGTAATTCTTCCACATAGGGTTACCATTTTTCCTTTAAATAATCTGATGGTTCCTAGTGAAGGGACCAGAGCAGGCCTTCCTAGGGTTTCCCAAGTTCTTTTTGTCATAATGTTCATCAGTGTTCCCTCATCCAAAGCACAGTCAATGCCGAAGTCTCCTATTCTTACTTTGATTTTATCCTTTCCTTTGAAGATCTCTGACAAACTGACATCCTTATGATCATCTAGGGTTTCTTTTATTTTCAGTAACATGATCTCTGATTCTTTCTGGGGTTCTTCTATAATTTTATTCTCTTGATCTCCTTCAGAGTTTGCTTATTCCATATTCAGTTTTTTGAGTCTAGCAATCATTCTAGGGAAATCCAATATTTGATGGTCCATAGATTTACAATAGAGGCAGCTAGGGTTTCTCCCAGGGCATTCCTTAGCAAGATGTCCCGGTCTTCTGCAATTGTAACAAAGAGTTAATCCTCTCTTTCTCATCCATGATCCCCAACTCTTCTTGTACTGCACACTAGATCATGATGGCTAGTCTGCTAAAAAAAAAATCTAGGATCCTGCATCCATTGGTTAGTCCAAAAATTCTTTCTATGCATAGGTATAACATATCTTTCACTATTCCTATCAGACCTATTCATATCAAACTTTCTTTTATCTAACAATGCTCTAGTTTTTAGGATAGGACAAAATCTATCAAGCATACCTAAATTCATAATTCAGAAACAAAAAATTTCCACATATCTTACCTATGTAGAGCACAAAGACTTCAGATCTAAAACTTGAACTATTCTTACCTTTACTAGAGGCTAGAGCTTACAGATCTTACCTCTTTTCTGTGGAAATTTCTACTTTTACCTTTCTTAGAGCATAAAGTGTTCATATCTCACCTCTTTTCTTCAGTATCAACCTCTTTCTTGTAGATATGACCTATTTCCTTCAGATCTGACCTTTCTTTCTCGGCACAAATCTTCTTAGGTCAAGTAGAATATTGTGCACTAGGTAAACCGATCTATACATAGAACTTATTTCGCTCAAAGATTTTTCTTCTTTAGTTCCCAACAATCACAGTTCCAGGTCCTCACAACAGAACCATTTTTTGGCACAGGGGCAGACCCAAGGTTCAACGCTCAAGAGAACACCAACAAAACCCTAACTACTGACCCTTTCGGCAACACCTGTGAAGCAGATGAGGTCTAACCCGAGGTAGAGGTAGGGGTAGCTACAGGACTCATATGTCTACAACCTTAGCTAGGACACTGATCTGTGATTATATATTTTACATGGTACTTAGCATATATCATTCATCAATATTTAACCCTTATGGTACTTCAAAGATAGCATAGAGCATCACAGTGAACACTTAGACTAAAGATGATTCAGTGCTTAGCCACAAAAATATAGATTAGATTCAGTAGATCAAGCACTAAGCATATTGTATATCAGATCTAACATTCATTCATATATAATAACCACATAACATAACTAGATCTATTTAAACACAGCAAGCACTTAGCCAAGAAGGAGATAAACACATTAGGTCAAAGCACAGAGAACAATACACAAATTTACCGTGGTTCACCCCCACCCTGGGGCTACATCCATAAAGTCTTATTCTTTATATTATCTCAGTCAAGATATTACAGCACAAAGCTTCAGTGACCCTTACTACGCACAGGACAAAATATCTGCACAGCTCGCTAGATCCTTATTCCTTGCACTCACCACAAAACTACAACAAATTTCACTGAGCTTTCCAATCTCCTTAATTGCACAGAGCACTTGCAATATACATCTGATCAAACAAATCCAGCTACTAGAACTAAGACTTTAGATATACATCACATAGATGTACTACTACCATATATCCCCTACATACATTGCCTAAGTATCTATTTATATATTACAAAATGGGCCTAAGTGTGGGTAAACCCACGGGTCGACATCCCTTTCCCTTTACATCAACCCAAAACCTTAAAAGGGACATAAAAATAGGTCTTGCTTCCCTAATTTCCACTTCGCGTTGTGCTCCATATTTGGCAAGCCGTCACAGTCCCAAAAACGGTCAAATATGACCAAGTATTCTTCAAAAATTGGTCAAGGGCCAACACCTTCCCAATGAATGTATCATAACAGGATTTCCTAAAATTTCCCAAGTGCTTTTTGGCATAATATTCAGACGTGTTTCTTCATCGAATACATAGTCTATGTCGAAGTCTTCTATTCTTGTAACTATGCATTGTTTTTCTTTCAGGATTTCTGGTAAACCGATATCTCTGTGATCATCCATTTCTTCTTTTAAATGTATTAACATAGTCTCTGACTCTTTTTCTGTATGGCTCTTTAACATATCCTTAGTTTCTTGACCTTCTTTATAGTCGTCTTGTCTCATGTTCATCTTTTCAACTTTAGCAATCATCCTTGGGCAATCTTCAAACTCATGACCAATAGCTTTACAACAAAGACAAAAAGGGCCTATACTAGGGCATTCTTTAGCAATATGTCTTGATCTCCTGCAATTATAACATAGTGTCAATCCTCTCTTTATTTTAAAGGATCCCCAGCCTTTCGTGTACTGTGCATTGGGATCACATTGATGGACCTGCATTCTGCAAAAATTCTTTCTAGGTTTTTGCATCCACTTATTAGTCCAAAAGCTCTTTCTATGCATAGGAATAACATATCTTTCTCTATTTCTATCATATTTGTTCTGAGAAAATCTTTCTTATAACTATGCCCTAGTTTTCAAACTAGGACAAAATCTATCAAGCATACCTAGATTCATATTTTAGAAACAAAAATTTCCACTTATCTTACCTTTACCAGAGCATAAAGCTTTAAGATCTTACCTCTTTTCTTCAAATCTGATTTCTTTCTTCGCACAAATCTTTGCAAGTCAAGTAGAATACTGCGCACTACAACAATAGATCTACACACAGAGATTTCTCTTTTCTTCAGTTCCTAGCAATCACAGTTTTAGGTCCTGACAACAAAACCATTTGTTGGCACAGAGCAGACCCCGGGTTCAATTCTTCAATAGTGCATAAAAAAAACCCTAACTACCATCCCTTTCAACAACACCTCCAAATAATATGAAGTCTCACCCAAGGTATAGGTAGGGGGGTTGTAGGACTCATATGTCTATAACCAGGATGGGACACAGATCTATGATTACAATACTTAGCAGGGCACTTAGCCAGCAATATGCATTAGGTTATGATTCTCATGTACATCGCAGATTAACCCTTGTTACAGAACAATGCAGTAATAATCAAGATCTAATGCTTCCAATTACTTAGCATGTAGCATTAGCTCAGATCTAGCATTCATTCACATCATTAAGCACTAAGCTACAACATCAGATGCATTCACATAACATTAACATCAACATTACTAAGAAAATAATCACATAATAAACATGAACAACATCACACAAAGCACATCAATAGTACTAAGAAAATAATCACATAATCAACATCACACAAAGCACATCAATAGAGGATATACAAGGTTCACCCCAGTGTGGGGCTACGTGCACCAAATTCTTCCTCTTCTTCTTTAATATTCTTCAATCTATTACATGTGTTTTCTCTTATGCACACAACCACAAAGCCATGCCTCACACTAGATAGGTGATTTGTGCACAACGCACTAGATACACCTTCTTGAAAATCAGGTCAAGGAACAAAGCCAACTCCCTGATAGCACAAATCCTTACACAGTCTATCTGCACAAAGTGCTTACAACTTCTTACACTAAGAAAATCACAAGCAACTAGTAACTTGTATTTCTTTCACAAATCCACGAGCCACTTCTTGCATCGCCTAGCTACTTATTTATACATTACAAAAAGGCCTAATCATGGGTAAACCCATAGTTCGACATCCCTTAACCTGTTACATAAACCCTAAAATCCCTTTGTTGTGTCCACAAGCCTGCAAAACAAGCGAGATCCTGTGATCTTCGCTCTGCCTAGGCCTCCATCTTCGACCAACCTGTCGAAGTCTCAGAAGTGGTCAAACACAACCAATGTTTCCTAAAAACTTGGTCGAGGGCCAACAATTTTCCACCACCTATCCCTCTTGATGATGGACGGTCTTTGGCCTCTTTGGGAATTCATTGAATCCTCTCTCCTATGTGCACATAGAGACTTAACGCTCATGCGCTTTACCTAGATCCAACGGTCTGGAATGATCTCGCTCCCTCCTAGATGGATCTCAGTCGGTGACACATGAAACCTTCATAACTTTCCTCCCTTTGAATATTCCTCCTGCTATCTCTCTTGAGCTTTCTCCCTCCTTCTGCCCCTTTAACTCTTTAAATATTTTCTTTGACACTTAGTCTAATTTTGGGTCTATGCACTCCTTAAAACATATTCTTATGCAAGAGTTGGGTTCTTGGAGACAACTGTGCATGCCTTGCAGCAGTCACTTTGCACTCCTTGCAAAGGGAAAGTTTTTTGCTATCTCTTCTAAGCTTCTAAGTCGAAACGAACTATGTCAACACACTCCTTGCGCACTATGTGCACACCTTGCACGGACTCAGCGAAGAGAAAATGATTGAACCTTATACAAACATTTCACAGTTTCATATACCCAACAACAAAACTCATTCATTCATGAAACAAAATAACAAGGAATTGTAAACATTAGTGACACCATGCTTTTGAATCAATTTTCCTTCATTATATTCATTCCAAAAGTAAAAAATGGCAACAGCTATTATCAAATGACAACTAAAATTTCATAATTTTCCTACTAAATCGCAGTAGCCTCATTTGGGTGTACAAAACCATTATTTATCTAAGAGGGTTCTTAGGGTTCCCCCTGAATACTTGTCTACTCGAAAACAAAACCTAACTTCTACCTTAGTTCTGTTATATTCAATACTAGAAGTGAAACCTCCCAGATCACTCGTGATCATTCAACTTCCAAGTGTTTGATCTTCTTTCGTTTTTCAATCAGCTCCAAAATATTCACAGTAAATGCCAACGTTTAAGATTCTAAAATGATTCCAAGGCATTGAGTTGTCCTACCACGCATGCTCATTGACGATGCTCCTGCATCATACTCCCCTGGACAAAAATTCATGGACTCTTTTCCATGATATCCTACACCGATTTTCCATGTTTCTAAATATCAGCTTCATTTTCCCAATTGGAATCTTCCATTGGGTGTCCCTTCCACTTGACCAAATATTCAAAATAGTTCTTCCTCCTAGTATTTTTTCTAATCCTCTCATCAATGATCTTCTCCATCTTTGGTTTTTATGCTATAGGAATTTTTTTCTCCCACTGAATATTCTCTTGATCTTCTGATCCCTCTATGTCATCTTCCCTGTAAGGGTACAGGTCTGAAATGTTAAAGATGGGTGATATTCCTACATCATCTGGAAGCTCAATCTCATAGGAATTTGCATCAAACTTTCTTAAGATCTTACATGGCCCTATATCCTTCATATTTAACTTTTTATATGTTCCCCTAAGGAACCTTTCTTTCCTGAGATGTGCCAAAACCTAATCTCCTACTTCAAATTGAAGTTCCCTATGATGTTGATCAACTTTGTGCTTGTACTTGTTGGCCCTTGACCAAGTCTAAGAATACTTGGTCATAATTGACCACTTTTGTGGACTGCGACAGCTTGCCAAAGATGGAGTGCAATGCAAAGCGGAAATTAAGGAAGCAAGACCTATTGTTGGGTCCATTTTAGGGTTTTGGGTTGATGTAACGAGAAATGGATGTCGTCCCATGGGTTTACCGACGTTTAGTCCCATTTTGTAATCTATAAATAAATAGGCAATGTAAGAAATAAAGGAGGTTGTTTCTTAGTGCACTTGGTGATTTCTTAGTGCAAGTTGGCTACAGTGCTAAGAGTTGGATCTGTGTGATCAAGTATTATAAGGCTCTATGCATTTTGTGTAAGACTTGGAGAGTTGAGTGCAAGTCCCCGTGAGAGACTGTAGAAAGATTAGTGCTAAGTGCAAGGAAGAAGGATCTAGAGAGATGCGCAGATCTTATGTCATGTGTGAAGTAAGGGTTATTGAAGCTCTGTGTTGTAACTGCTTTCCCAAGATAATATAAAGAATACTTTGTGGACATAGCCCCAGGGTGGGGCTAAACCATGGTAACTGTGTGTATAATGGTTTGTGCTTTGCTCTTATGTATTTATCTCTTTCTTGGCTAAGTTCTTGATGTGATTAAGTAGATCTAGTTATGCTCTGTGTTGTTGATGAATGAATGAACATTAGATCTAATATATGAGATGATTATTGCTCGATCAGTTGAATCTAACATATATTTTTGTGGAAAAGTACTGAATCATTCTTAGTATAAGTATTCACTGTGATTCTCTATGACTTCTGTGAAGTATATTAATGAATGTATGTTAAGGAATAACTAAATCTAAGTGCTCTGTAAGAAAGATAACCATAGATATGTGTCCCAGCTAAGGTTGCAAACACCTGAGTCTTGCAACCACCCCTACCTCTACCTTGGGTGAGACTTCATCTGCTTCGCAAGTGTTTCCGAAAGGGTCAGTAGTTAGGGATTTTTTGGTGCGCTCTTGAGCATTGAAACCTGGGTCTGTCCCTATGCCAACAAATGGTTCTGTTGTCAGGACTGGAACTGTGATTACTGGGAACTAAAGAAGAAAAATCTTTGTGTGAACTAAGATCTGTTCTTAGATTTGTTTCCCTAGTGGGAAGTATTATACTTGACCTACAAAGATTTGTGCCAAGAAAAAGAGGTCAGATATGAAGGGAAAAGGTCAGGTCTACATAAAAAGAGGTTGATACCAAAGAAAAGAAGTGATATATGAATGCTCTATACCCTAAGAAAAGTGAAAGTGGAAACTTCTGAAAGAAAAGGGTTAGATCTGCATAAAATAGGTAAGATCTATAAGCTTTGTGCTCTGATAAAGGTAAGAATAGTTAAAAGTATTAGATTTGGAAGCTTTGTACTCTGCATAAGTAAGATAAGTGAAATGTTTTGTTTCTAAAGCATGGATCTAGGTATGTTTGATAGATTCCATCCTAGCTTCAAAACTAGGGCATTAATAGATGAAATAAATCTTGATAGATATGATAAGTATAGTGATAGCTATGTTATACCTATGCATCTAAAGAATGTCTAGACTAACAAGTGGATGCAGGTCCCTAGAAAAAAACAATTGCAGGTTAGCCAAGATGATTCTGGTGCACAGTATCGAAGGAGTTGGGGAACATCTAAACGAAAAGGAGGATTAACCCACTGTTATAGTTGCAGACGACTGGGACATCTTGCCAAAGAATTCCCTGGGAGAAGACCTAGTTGCCTCTGTTGTAAGGCTATGGACCATGAAGTATTAGATTTCCCTAGAATAATTGCTAGGCTTGAGAAGCTGAATATGGAACAAGGAAACCCTGAGGGAGATCAAGAGGCCAATATTATAGCAGAAACCCAGCAAGAATTAGAAAAGATATTCCTACATATGAAAAATACCTTGAATAACCACCGACATGTTAGGTTATCAGAAATCTTCAAAGAAAAGGAGAAAATCGAAGAAAGAATAGGGGACTTTGACATGGGTTGTACTCTTGATGAATAAGCGCAACTAAACATTATGCCCGAAAGAACTTGGGAAGCTATAGGAAAGCCTGCCATGATCCCTTCCCTAGGAGGAACTAGTTTCTTCAGAGGAAAGCTAGTAAACCTATGTGGAAGGATTTCCCGGATACCTATGACTGTCAATGGAACTTCAAGAGAGGAAGACTTTGAGATCATTAAATTTGTTGAATACAATGCCCCATTTACCATGCTCATAGGAAAACCCTGGATTGATAGAGAACAGGCCAGACGAAGAGAGGAAGAGAATGTTTTGGAATAGAAGAAGAAAGAGTTAAAAGACTTCATGACTAGAAGGATCGCACACTTGATTGAAGAACAGAAGAGAAGACCGTGGATATTTAATATTAGTACCTCCGATGTCGAAGCTAAGAGAACACTTGAGGATCTGTAGAAGATCGATTTACCTATTTTTTCTATAGAATAAGTATTATCAAGGAACCCTAAGAAAGAGTTTCCATAGCGTGAAGTAACCAAGAACACGAAAGATAAACATCAAAATGGTAAAAGAATTACTGAGACGAAACTCACTGGGAAGAAGGCTATCAAGTTAAGGAAGAAAAGGGCTAATATTATAAGATTAGAAGAAGTTCTAGAGGACACTTCATAGCAAGAAGAATTTTAGAATTGGAGCTTCGTCAAGATATTAGAACAACAACATAGAGTACTTCGCCACAACGAAGCAATATAGTCATTGGAACCGATATAGCCGTTCGACCGTCGCTCCGAACAGATCGAAAAGAAGTTATGGGTTACCACTAGACCGTTGGATAGCATCAGAATGGATAGAATGGAGTTAATGAAGGCCCCATGTCCGTTGCCAACAGACTGTTACTGATATTTCCTACTTAACCTGTCACACCACGCACCGAGAATACTTTTTTTAACTTAGAATCTGAGCACGAACCCTGAGATTTACTTACCTTGATATCATTACCTTACTATTTGTTGTCGTCTTTGAATTCCTATTGCACCCGCGTGAGCTAACCCAAGTTTGTATGTTGAACGAGCTCAGCTCTACTGAGAAATTGTTGAAGAAGTTCTAATTGATTTAATGGTTGAGAGAGTCATGTCAGAACGTGGAATGTCTAAAAGTGTATAGGCGTCATCCTCGGGTGTACTTCCAACCTCCCCCTCCACTTCTTGAGAAGGACCATCACGACCGCCTTTGGAAATACGATCTAAACTCGGAAACGACTTTGCCACTGTGAAGATGATCCCAAGAATCTTGCCTAAATACATCCCACCACTAAGCAGTCTAGTGAATCGAGACTCTGTATCCAGAGACTTCGACTATGTTGTAGTCACTGCATACTCCCGAAAGGGGTGCACGTAGTTCATGTTGACTAGGAGAAGCTCACCTCACTAAAATTTACTGATTTTAACCTTGGATATCACAAGGTATACAGTATGCTAGACCCGCAAAAGTATTTGACTATTACAAAAGGAAAGAACCCCAAGATTGTACCACAACAATGGACCCATAACCTTGCGCAGTCAGCCCTCCTCAACATAATGAAGATTCCATATTTTGGGAGGCATCAGGAAGTAAATGCATGTGTTCAATTGTTGTTTTCATGCTACCACAGAGGATATCTATGGTTGGATCGACGCATCACCTTGGATCCGATTCTAATCAATCAGATCACTGGTCTAAGCATGTAGGGCCCTGACCCGTAGGACGTTTACCCTAGAAAGACCACAAATCATTCTCTCGCTCAGCAAATAAAAGACACATATGGAGATTTGGAGAAAGGTAGGCGAGGGTACAAGGTATCCTCCATTGAGAATGTAGTAGTACGCTTTGGTTTCTAGTTGATCGCAGGCAATTTAGTCTGAAAAAACAAACCTACATAAGTGACAGGATTTGTACTAGACCTCGCACGAAAGTGCGTGGAGGGACTAGAAATGAACTGGGCCAAATACCTTATAAATTAGCTAGAGCTTGACTGTAGACAAGCGCATGACCAAGGGTATAGTTTCCACTTCAGCTGGTTGCTCATACTCATCGCCTTCATCATGTGGGAACTAACCGAGGGAGATACGTTTCCAGAGATCAAACCCTTAGAACCCATGGCCGCGAAGTTATGTACACTGTGGTACTCCAGCGACATGAACAAACAGTGGAAATCAAATGTCATCTTCCACACATACTACATTCAATTGAGGAATGTCATTCATTCTACACTACGCATTACACCCAACACTCTTCATAGGTTTCGACCTTTGATGAAATTCAGCGCAGATCATCACTTCACTTACATCACAACGCGTGAAAACGATCATAAACAACAACTCCAGTCATATTACAAGATGACAGAATATGACCTGGAGGAGATTACCAAGGAATGGTCGACAAACCTCCTTGTTGTAGCAGATCCCGTAGAGATGTCCGACGTAGATAGCCCTGAAGCTATGTCGAATACACCAGGACCGCACAAGAATAAGAAGGATGTGTAAGTTCAAGATATCCACAGCACATCCATGAAGACTGCTTCGCTCTCACCTATGAAGGGAGGTGATGATGAAGAACCAGCGGGCACAGAAGTTGAACAGAGTAAAGGAGAGGTTACCCCACCTAGGGACGAGGAAGATCCCTCCAAGAAGAGGAAGATTACCCCATCGAGGCCCTCATCTAGAAAGAAAACTAAGGCCACTCAGACCACGCTTAAGACTATGCTTACCTCGGATGATTTTGATTTCTTGATTGTTGCGTTGAATGATGTTTCATTAGAGCTCGCGGAAAAGAAATACGCAAATCAAGAGGAACTATTCCTTCGAATCACGGGAAAATTCAAAAAAGTACAGCAGGAACTTCAGTCTAGCCAAGTAGTTTCTATGGTGTCGTTAACAATGGAAAAATTAGGAACAGGCGATGAGCCCACACAGTTACACCAGATCGCAAAGAAAGTCAAATCTCACCTTCAACGAGCTCAAGAAGACATAGTGAAAGCCACCCAGGCTTTGGTGCAAGTGCAGAGAACACATGAAGAGAAATGGAGAAAGGAAGAACAGGAGTAGCTTGACTTACAAGCGAAATGGGAGGAGGAAATAGCCCAGTTACAACAGAGCAAGGACCAGTTGCTAGCAGAGAAACTTGAAGCACATGAAAGAGTTCACAAGGCACTGCTCTCTATGATGATGATAGAAGTGAAGATGGAAGAGTGTCTTCCATAGTAGGTGACCCAACTGGAAGAAGTAATCCAGCAACTTCAACAGTGCATCACAGATCTGGAGCTCTGCACAATGCTTGAGACACCCCAAGAGATAAGAGATCTAAGAGAATCCACTGCTCGAAATGTAGTTGACCGACTAAAAACTTTGTCTTCGGAATGTAGGCAGTTAAGCACCAGAAGCGCCCAAACCTATGAAACCCTCACAGAGAATCTAGAATTGTAGACATTGGAGGCCCAACTCCACGAAGCAAAGTAGCATGCAGATGTTCTACAAGCACAACTGATGTCCGTGACCCCAGTCAAAAGAATGAAAAGGTTCACAGAACAACACACAACCCAACAACAAGTACGCATGCTGCAAAGTAAAGTAATGGATGTCTCTCAATGACTGCAACCACTACAAGAGAAGGCATGCCAACTATTCACCAAAATTTAAATCCAAGGAGATGAACTCGAACAGGGTGTCATCACTATAGAACAACGCTTGGAAGGACCACTCAATGACACAGTAATCCAGGAATTTACTGAACAAGAGGTTGTCACATTGCAGTAGGTTGAAGCCGCTCGAGCCAAGATTGAGGCGTTCGAAGAAGAATTGGTCAGACCTGAGTGACTTAGGATGAGTCACATGTGAGTGTTTGGGGCCTATTGGCCCTTGACCAAGTCTAAGAGTACCTGGTCATACTTGACCACTTTTGGGGACTGCGACAACTTGCCAAAGATGGAGCACAACGTTAAGTGAAAATGAAGGAAGGAAGACCTATTTTTGGGTCCATTTTAGGGTTTTGGGTTGATGTAACAGGAAAGGGATGTCGGCCCATGGGTTTACCCATGTTTAGGCCTATTTTGTAATCTATAAATAGATAGGCAATGTAAGAAATAAAGGAGGTTGTTTCTTAGTGCACTTGGTGATTACTTAGTGCAAGTTGGATATAGTGCTAAGAGTTGGATCTGTGTGATCAAGTATTGTAAGGCTCTGTGCATTTTGTGTAAGACTTGCAGAGCTGAGTGCAAGTCCCCGTGAGAGACTGTAGAAAGCTTAGCGCTAAGTGCAAGGAAGAAGGATCTAGCAAGTTGCGCAGATCTTCAGTCCTGTGTGAAGTAAGGGTTATTGAAGCTCTGTGCTATAACTTCTTGACCAAGATAATATAAAGAAGATTTTGTGGATATAGCCCCAGGGTGGGCGTGAACCACGGTAGCTATGTGTATAATGGTTTGTGCTTCACTCTTATGTATTTATCTCTTTCTTGGCTAAGTGCTTGATGTGATTAAGTAGATCTATTTATGCTTTGTGTTGTTGATGAATGAATGAACATTAGATCTGATATATAATATGCTTAGTGATTGATCAGTTAAATCTAACATATATTTATGTGGATAAGTACTGAATCATTCTTAGTATAAGTATTCACTGCGATGCCCTGTGACTTCTGCGAAGTATATTAATGAATGTATGTTAAGGAATAACCGATGCTAAGTGTGCTATAAGAAAGATAACCACAGATCTGTGTCCCATCTAAGGTTCTAGACACCTGAGTCCTGCAACCACCCCTGCCTCTACCTCGGGTGAGACATCATCTCCTTTGCAGGTGTTTCCAAAAGGGTCGGTAGTTAGGGCTTTATCGGTGCACTCTTGAGCGTTGAAACTTGGGTCTGCCCCTATGCCAATAGTACTCTTGGCTAGAGCTCTGCAACTGTCCTCTGATATGACTATGGAGATTATGCATTTCTGAAGAAAAATCTTCTACTTCAGTGCTTCTGATCTCACTCTGTTCCAAGTCTTTCAACTCAAACACTCCCCTAGGTTGAATTCCATACAATATTTGGAATGGGATCTTTCCAGTTCTCCTATTTGGTGATTCATTGTATGCAAATTCTTCTTGTGGAAGAATCTGATCCCATTGATTATGATGCTCAGTGACCAGACTCCTCAATAATTTTCCCAAAATTTTGTTTACCACCTCAGTCTATCCATTTGTCTGAGGGTGATAAGTTGATCTGAAGGAAAAATTTGTCCCCAACTTCTTCCACAGTGTTCTCTGGAAATTACCATCAAATTTAGTGTCTCTGTTTGATACAATGCTCCTAGTTAGTCCATGAAGTCTCACAACTTCCTTGAAAAACAAATTTGCAACATATGTCACATCACTAGTCTTCTGGCATGGGATAAAGTGTGCCATCTTTGAAAATCTATCCACCACCACAAATATGGAATCACATCCTCTCTGCGTTCTTGGCAATCCCAACACAAAATTCATGCTTATTGCATCCCAAGGCCTCTTTGGTATTGGAAATGGTTGATACAATCTAGTGTTCTATCTTTTACCCTTTTCATGTTGGCATATTCTACATCTATTCACAAATTTAATTACTTATTTTCTCATAACTAGCCAATAGTATTAACTGGTCAACTATGAAAATGTTTTATCATGGCCGAAATTTCCAGCCAATCCTCCACTATGATTTTCCTTCAAAAGGCTATCCCTCATTGAGAATTATGGTATGCACAACTGATTGACCTTGAACAACAATCCCTCTTGAATCATATACTATGTCCACTGGCTCCTATCTCTCAGCACAGGATTTGCACATGCTTCTTATGCTTCCTTAAAATCTGGATCATCACAATACATATCCTTCGGGTGTTCAAACCCCAAGGTCTTCACCTAAAAATCTTGTAGAATCAAACATCTTGTGTTTAATGCATCAACAAGATTTTTAGCATTCCTAGCAATATGTTTTATGACAAAAGTAAAATTCTGCATAAACTCAATCCACTTTGTGTTAGCAATTAAGCTTGTCATGTTTTGGTGGATGGTGATTTTTTCCTAGGTCTGTGATTTTGCCTGTCTTTTTCCCCCTTTTGTGCATACCCGATCATAGTATTCTCCTCCCTGCATATATTTTCCTTTGTTGTTTTCTTTCATCCTTTGGTCGACTAGTTTTCCTTGTAAAAATTTTCCTGAGAGATATCGGCCCGAAGCTTTTATGTCCCCCCTATGGCTGATTACTTCTCTTTTTTCCTCTATTACCGAGTCTTTGTTTTTCCCAAGTCCTATACATGTCGTCCAAGTATTCATTATTGCATATTGTAGAACTGAGAGTGGTCTTACATGGAATCAAGTGAGCGTGGGAACCGGAATTTCAAATGTTGAGAGATTATGGATCAAGGACTGCGAAATCCCGGTTTGTGAAGGGGAAGATCTAGCTCGTTCATTTGTGAGAATAAAAGGGTCATTTATTTGACTTCGACGATTTTAGGAATCGGTAGTTCCAAGTTCTCAACGACAAATGCACGCATATCCCGAAGCCCCAAAATGCGAAATCCCGATTTTGTGATTTCATGAATTAGAGGTTTCTCAGGAGCAACATCTCTTTCTCCCGAAACATGAAATCATGAAAGCTCCCAGAAATTGGCCCCATGGTCCTAGCACCTAGTCACAAAGGAATCATGTTAGGGAAAAGGGGATAGCACTCATTTCATAGTCGGCATTTCGCATTTTCAAGGGAACGATCATGCCCATCCATTTTGAAGCGAGTCTAACCATCGAGCTCAACGACCGTTTCGTAATTTTGGGCATCGTGATATTGAAGCCAAGATGGGTTGAAAACTCCTAAAATGAGAAACCTTGAAACATCATGCAGGACAAGTGTGAGGTCACAGCCCGTAGTCACATGGGGTGGTTGAAAAGACCCATGCCAAATGGGTCGAGAATGTTTGTATTAACAACAGAGGAAGGCAACATGGTTTCAAGGTGCCAATTTTAACTCAGCAAGTCAGGAGCGTTGCCTAAGAGAATTCATGGATGTCTGGGATCGTCCTGATCCCAATAAGGGTAGTTAATGAAGCCAAAGAAGGTGGTTGAAACCTCGTTTCAACCATAAATAGAAAGGATGGAAGCACCAGTCGTGGAGGCAGCCTATCAGCCCAAGGTCACCCTATCATGAAATTTTCCTACAAAACTCATATTGTCTTAGATTTGCGTCTGACAAAGGAAATCTTGTGTAGTCTGACAGAAGGTGAAGAAACACAAAGATTTGAATGCAGGGGTCCAATTGCATCCCTGGGGGACGTTAGCAGTTCTGAGTATATATACTCATGTTTTATATTTTGTAACGCTGGATGGTTGAGCGGAGCTCCCGATTGTAAATATTTAGTAAAAGCCTCTGGCTCTCTGGTTATGTTATGTATTTGAGACTTATTTTCTAATGAAAGTGAATTTCCTTTTCACCTCTTTGTAACGACTATATTATAACACTCGGGCATGGAATATCCAGTCGAGGATAGTTGTGTTTGTGAGATGTATGTTTGATCACAGTGACATTGTTGTCAGTTTTAATTAGTTCCCTATGTTCCTTTCCTTCCAACACTGAATGACCCAGGCATGGACAATCTAGATGGGCAATTACCATTGAATTGTGATGTATGATTGATTTCAGTTCATGATAATTTCATTTACTTCCTTGTAGCTCTGAGCCAAGAAGATCTTGTCTTTTGAGTTCTCTTCTCCTTTGGCTACCGAAATACCAGACATCCATAGCAGACCACTTCGTCTTCTTTAGGTTCTTTCCCCTACTCACCACTATGTAGAAAATCACTAAATGAAGTTAGACTAAGACCTCACTTGTCTATGTATGACAACCTAGTTTTCTGAGTTAAAGCAATATAATCTTGAGACTGTGTCCATTAGACCACCCTTAAATTTATTCATTGTGACATACAAACTAATGGGTACTGGGCTTACCTCTGTCGCAATCCAGAGGTGACTTTTGGTGCTAACATTTGTAGCGTTGTTGTTGTGGACAAAATTGAAGATTTTCCCTGGGATTGAACGACAAATCTTACTAGTTCTGAAGGTGCATCAGAACCTAGTACAATAAAGATTGCAAGTGCGGACCTAGCAACTCCACTATGGTGACTCCATTGAGGCAGATCTGTCGGTGACCCCACTGTTTTAGTTGTGGCTTCTAGAAGAAGACACATGAGGTCTACTCCACAGCTTCCTTTAGAAACACTTGAAGCTGACCCAGAGAAAATTGTCTGAAAGGGAAAGGCCCTCTGAGAAGGTACTTCTACTATTGAACCAAATGTTTCTGATAATTTCCACTGTCCTTCTTTAGAAACTCCAATTTTTGCTTCTCATTCCCCTGTTATACCTTATGTTGGAGTTTCCCAAAATTTAAATTTTGCGAGTGTTCCTGTTGATTTTTCCTCTCCTGATCTGGGATTGGAGGGAGAAACCCTTGTCACTCCTCTCTCTCTCCTAAAATTGTACCATGGTTTAGACCTAATACGTCTGAAGATTTTCCCACCCTGGGATTTACCACTCCTCATCCTATTGTTCTTGCTACAAATGGAGAAACCTCTTTTCCTTCAGGCCCTTTGGCCTTTTCTTCGAATCCTCTACTGCTTCCCTTTCCTCCGAGAGGCTCAGTCCCAGTCTCCCCAGTTCGAACCCCTTCTCCTCCTAATTATCCTCCACCTCATATCCCTATGGCAGGTGCTAATCCCCCTCGAAATAGAATGGATGCCATAGTGGCTACAAGATATGCCCCTCTAGTCCTACCTCATCCAATGAATGCCCTCCCTGATGGATATTACCTAAAAATATATGCCTAAGTTTACTGGAGAGGAGGACATAACTATTGAAGAGAACCTTGTTGCCTTCTACAATTATGCAAACAATATAAGTATTAAAAATGAAGACGCATGGATGAGAGTATTTTTCCAGAGCCTTGATGGTGAGGTTATCAAGTGGCTTAGGGGATTGACCTCTGGATCCATTGTTGGTATCGAGGCTCTAGATGATGCCTTCTTGAGACAATGGGGGGATAAAAAGGAATTTATGTATTATATCACAGAGTTTGGGTCCCTGAAGAGAAAACAGGGAGAATTTGTATCTAATTTCTCCAAAAGATTCAACAAGATGTACAATAAGATCCATGTTGAGATAAAGCCTACAAAATCCTCTGCCAAAATCACATATGCTAGTGCTTTTGACCGGGATTTATGCCTCGTTCTTAGGGAAATAAGAGCTACTTCCCTGGCTCATATGCAAGATGAAACCATGGAAGTAGAATCCAATGTATTGGTAGTTTACAGACTTAGGAGCAAAGCTAACAGAGACAGAGGAAGATGAATATCTAAGGCCTCAACCTCTAGTTCTTCTACATCCTACCCTCAAGTAGATGAATTAACCAAGATGGTGAAGTCCCTGTCTACTTAAATGGAGAAGATGAAATTTGAAGGGAATCAAGGTTATAAGAATGTTGCAAATACTGATAACAGAGGAAACTTCAGGAGTTCGAATAACAATTCTCCTCAGATTATGCCAAGGGAGTAGAGGGATAGAGATATAAGCGATCAGAAAATCCAGGCTCCCCTTCAAAATAACCTTGTTATTTATGAGGAAAGGGAAGAAGAGGAGCTTGACCCTGAAATTCACTATATTGGAGACACTTCCCCATTTACCCATTTGACTCAATCTACATATGAGGAATCCCTCCTGAATAGTCAAATAAATGAGCTAAGAAAGGGTGAAAAGGCCAATACCAATCCCAGCAAATACAATCTCCAGTCCAAGAGTAAAATAGAAGATTCTGACAACCCTGCTCAACCTCCCAGAGTAGAGAAGCCTACTAAGCATGCAACGAATACCATTAAGGAAAATAAATCTCAGAATCCCTCTCCAATAGCCAAAGTCCCAATCCCAGAGGTGAAAGAAATTTTGAAACCCCCTTCATCCTTTAGATTTGAGCATGAAATTCAGAAGATCAAAATCCCTGTCCCCCTGGGAGAGCTAGTCAAGAACGAAGACTTCAAAAGGTCCCTCTCTAAGATGTTGCATCCCAAACCACCCTGTCATTCCACAGACTCAGTAAACCTCTAAGAAAAAAATCTTGCAGTCATCTTAGGTCCTATGGTATAATATGGAGATGATCCATCCCCTCCCTTGTACACATCCCTGAACATACATGACAAGGTGTTGCACAATTGTCCGATGGATTCAGGGGCTTCCCATAATCTCATGCCCAAAATTTTCATGGAAGAATTAGGACTGGAAGTCACAAAGGCATATCATGATTTTTATTCTTTTGACTTGAGGAGAGTGCAATGTATTGGGGTCATCAAAGATCTGGTGGTAACCTTGTTTCAGTTTCCCATGAAAAGTGTGGTCATGGATATCCTGGTGGATGATGTTCCTCCCAAGTTTGTCATGTTGTTGTCAAGATATTGGATAAAAATACTTGGGTGAACCTTGTATATGGACCTCACATATGATACCATTCTAGTCTTTGGAGGGGAGCATAGGAGACTGTACAAAGAATCTCAATTGGCCTACATTATCAGTGATGAAATCGATCCTACCAATCATCCTATCTTTTCCTTTGATACTGATTTGGGTTCTAGTCTGTTGCATCTCACTGATGCTCCTGAGCCCCCTCTTGAAATACAAAAGCCTATTTCTCTCTGTGAAGATTCTCCTCCAATTACCTATGTTTGGAAAATGTTCTTTGATGGAGCTTCTTCTAAAGAAGGTGTTGGTGCTCGGGTAGTTTTTGTTTCCCCTACTCAGGAAACCACATCTCTATCGTACAAATTAGAATTTGAAGCTACCAATAATGTGGCAGAGTATGAATCTCTTGTTTTGGGCTTAAGGGATACAAAGGACATGGGGATTGAAGATATATCTATGTTTGGAAATGTTGAACTGATTATCCAGCAGGTCAGAAACATTTATCAGGCGAAAAACCCTAGACTTAGGAGTTACATAAATGAAGTATGGGACCTCATTGATGGTTTTTTCCTATCTTTCAGCATATCATTTATTCCAAGAGGAGAAAACATTGTGGTTGATTCTCTGGTTGTTTCAGCAAGCAATTTCAGAGTTCCTCTGCCACCTAAACTTAGCTACAATGTAGAAGTGAGATATAGACCCTCTATACCTGACAATGTCAAGCATCAGAAAGTGTTTGAAGATGACCTTGAAATCAAAATATTCCTAGAGACTGTTGATGAGTTTTTAGCATTACATATTGATCAAGATCCTGATCCTGAAATAAATCCTCATACTAGTGCATTTATGAACAAAATTGTTGACCATCATATTTTTTAGTTTCCCAACAATCAAATTCTAAAAGGACTGGTTCCTTTGGAAATATTATTTGACAAAAATGATGTGGCAATGAAGGGTAAAATCTCAAATTATTATGTTGATGCAACAGAGTGCAACATTGGCACAGAGAAGGAGCCAAAGTTTTTCAAATTGTCAAGCAACTTGACAATAAAGCAGAGGGCCGAGTATGCTAAGTTATTAAAGGAATTTTCTGATGTATTTGCTTGGACCTATGAAGACCTCAGACCATATGACACATCTTTCATTGAACATAAGATTCCACTGAAAGAGGATGCCAAACAATTTAGGCACAAATTAAGACAGATAAACCCTATGCTACTGCCTATTATGGAAAGAGAGGTAAATAAGCTACTAGATGCCCAAATCATCGTACCCTTGAGATATTCAGAGTGGGTGGCCAACCTGGTCCTGGTGAGGAATAAGAGTGGGGAAATCATACTTTGTGTCGATTTCAAAAACCTGAACATGAGCTCAAATAAATACAACTACCCCTTGTCGAACATTGACCACATATTACAAAGGGTAACTGGCACATCAAGGATATCCATGATTGATGGATTTTCGGGCTACAATAAGATCTCAGTCCTTCCTGAGGACAGAGAAAAAATGACTTTCACCACTCCTTGGGGTACATTCATGTATACCAAAATGCCCTTTGGATTGATGAATGCAAGGGCGACCTTTCAGCAAGCCATGGATATAGATTTCATTGGAGAAAGGGACAAGTTCGTGGTCATCCATCTGGATGACATTACAGATTTCTCCAGGTTTGACAGAGATCACTGTGAGCATTTGAGAAGGGTGTTCCTAAAATGCAGAAATTTTGGTCTCTCCTTAAATCCCAAAAAATCTTTATTTTCGATGGAGGGAAAGTTTTTGGGCCACATAGTATCAGTCGAAAGAGTCAAGATTGATCCCAGCTGAGTTGAAGAAATTCAAACCTTGTCAATCCCAATATCTAATAAAGAAGACCAATCTTTCTTGGGAAAAAATAATTTTCTGAGGTTTGTTTCCAATTTTGCTGAGATGGAAAAGATTATAACAACCATGTTGAGGAAGGGAAATGAAGTTAAATGGACTATTGAGTCTCAAAATTCCTTTGATCTGATAAAGAAGGCCTTGACTGAGGCACCTAGGCTTATCAGTCCTGATTACTCAAAGGATTTATTTATTTTCTCATTTGCTTCATTTGACACTGTAGTGGTTGTTCTGTTACAGAGGAATGTTGAAGGGTTGGAGCAGCCTATCTCCTTTTTTAGTCGGGCATTGAGAGATGTTGAGGTAAAATATGACATGATGGAAAATCAGGCCTACGCTTTTGTTAAATCTCTCAAGGCTTTCAGAGTCTACGTCCTGCAGTCAAAAATCACTGCATATGTCCCATCAATTCCCGTGAAGGAAATTCTCATTCAACTGGACATAGATGGAAGGAGGAGATGATGGATTTAAAAAATCCTCAAATTTGACCTGGAGATAAAGCCCACCAAATTGATTAAAGGTTAGGGTTTATCCAGACTTCTAGTCGAATCTAATTGCAAAGCCTCGGGTTTAAGCTTCATTAACGAATGCTCAGAAAATTAGCGGGCTGAACCATATGATACAAATGCTCAGGTAGACCCCCCATTAGCAGGATGCCCTTGGTACAAGGATGTCATATATTTTCTACAAGAGTTGCGGCCACCCGATGGCATGCAAAGGAACAAGGCAAGTGATTTAAATCTCAAAGCCATTAAATACTTCCTTGTTGATAAAAATTTATATTGGAAAGACCCCCTGAGGGTACTTATAATATTTTTAGACCCACACGAAGAACAAAGGATTATGTCAGAGTTTAATGATAGTTCATGTGGGGGGCATCACCTCTGGAAAATGACGGCTCATAATATTCTCGGGGCTGGTTATTTCTGGCCCACTCTGTTCAATGATGTTTGCACAAAATTTAGATCCTATGCTAAATGTCATAAATTCTCAGGAAAGAAATAGCTAAATCCCTTTCCATTGAAACCTATGATTGCTTCAAGGCCCTTCCAACAATGGGGCCTAGACTTCATTGGGGAGATTCATCCTCCATCCAATGGTCAACATAGATGGATCATGATGGCCGCAGATTATTTTACCAAGTGGATAGAATCTATCCCCGCAAGAAGCACATCCCACAAGGTAATAACCAACTTCCTGGAGGATATCATAACAACATTTGGATATCCAAGAATAATTTTCACCGATAACACTGCATCTTTCAAAGTTGAACCATTGATTTGATTCTATGAGAAGTTTGTAATTGTGATGATCCACTCTACCCCCTACTATCCACAAGGAAATGGATTAGCAGAGTCCTCTAACAAAAGCCTCATCAAAATAATCAAAAGATTGTTAGAGGAAAACAAGAAAGCATGGGATTCAAAGCTCAAATTTTATTTATGGGTTGATAGAGTGACAACTAAACGATCCTTGGGCATCTCTCCTTTCCAGCTTGTATATGGGACTGAAGCAATTTTTCCCTCTCAGCTCGCCTTGCCAGTAGAAAAGTTCTTCCAAGACTACTAGGAAGAGCCCGATGATATGATTAGGAGGATTCATCAGCTAGTAGAAGTACAAAATAATAGAGAGCAAGTGATGGATAGAGCACATGATTGTCAGTAGAAAATCAAGTAGGCCTTTGAAAGGGAGAGAAGAAAAGAGGATTTATGTCTGGGAAAGCTAGTGCTCAAATGGGATGCGCCCAGACAAGACAAGGGAAAGCATGGTAAATTTGAGGCCCTTTGGATCAGACCCTTCAATATTTCTGGGACATTTTCCAATAATACTTATAGGTTTCAGAATCTGGAGGGTGGTGAAGTTTTTGTTGGCCCTATAAATGGGCACTTCTTGAAAAGGTCTTTTGTTTAAAAGTCGTAGTCGGCGTCCCACCATTGTAAATATTGTTCTTGTTTTATGTTTATTCTTGTTTTAAATAGGAGACTCCTTAACCCAAAGAAAGGTACTCGAGCTGCATGTTCTTGGCAGCTCGCAGGGAACATACCATTCCCCATGGAGCCAAATGTTAGCGATTAATCTTCTCATGTTTTGGTGGATGGTGATTTTGGCCTAGTTCTATGAATTTTCTTGTCTCTTCCCCCATTTTGTGTAGACCTAATCATAGATTTCTCCTCCTGGTGTATATTTTGCTTTGTTGTTTTCTTTCATCCTTTGGTCGACTAGTTTTCCTTGTCAAAATTTTCCTGAGAGATATCAGCCCCGAGATTTTCTATTCCCCCTATGGCCGATTACTTCTCTTTTTTCCTCTATTACCGAGTCTTTATTTTTCCCAAGTCCTAGTTGTGTCATCCAAGTCTTCATTATTTCAGGCCACAACACTAAGAGCAGTCTTATATGGAATCAAGCGAGTGCGGGAATCGGGATTTCAAATGTTGAGAGATTATGAATCAAGGATCGTGAAATCCCGATTCGTGAAGGGGAAGATCTAGGCCGTTTGTTTGTGAGAAGAAGAGGGTCATTGATTTGACTTCAGTGATTTCAGGAATTGAGAGTTCGGGTTTCTCGTCGAAAAGTTCACCCATAGCTCGAAGACCCGAAATGAGAAATCCTGATTTCATGATTTCACGAATCGGAGGTTTCCCAGTAGTAGCATCTCTTTCTCCCGAAATGAGAAATCATGAAATATCCCAAAAATTGGGCCCATGGTCCTAGTACCCGATCACAAAGGGAGCCAGTCTGGGAAAAGGGGCAACACTCGTCACATAGTCGGCATTTCACATTGTCAAGGGAACAATCATGGCCATCCATTTTGAAGTGAGTCTGACTGTCAATCTCAGCGACCATTTCGCGATTTCGGGCATCGCGATATTGAAGCCAAGATGGGGTGAAAATTCCTGAAATGAGAAACCCCGAAACATCATGTGGGACAAGCATGAGGTCACAACCTGCAATCACATGGGGTGGTTGAAAAGAGCCATGCCAAAGGGGTCGAGAGTTCTTTTATTAATAGCATAGGAAGGGAACATGGTTTAAAGGTGCCAATTTTAACTCAGCAAGTCAGGAGCGTTGCCTAAGAGCATTCATGGACATATGGGCTCATCCTGATCCCAATAAGGGTAGATGATGAAGCCGAAGAAGGTGGTTGAAACCTCATTTCAACCATAAATAAGAAGCATGGAAGCACCAGTCGTGGAGGTGGGTTGTCAGCCCAAGGTCACCCTATCATGAAATTTTCCTGCAAAACCCATACTGTCTTAGATTTGTGTCTGACAAAGGAAAGCCTGCGCGGTCTGACAGAAGGAGAAGAAACACAAAACTTTGAATGCAGTGGTCCAATTGCGTCCCTGGGCGACATTATTAGTTCTAATTATATATACTCATGTTTTATATTTTGTAAGGGTGGATGGTTGAGCGGAGCTCCCGATTGTAAAAGCTTTAGTAAAAGCCTCTAGTTCTCTGGTTATGTTATGTATTTGAGACTTCTTGTCTAATGAAAGTTAGTTTTCTTTGCATCTCTTTGTAGCGATTGTATTAGAACACTCGGGCATGGAATATCCAGTCGAGGATAGTTGTGTTTGTGTGATGTATATTTGACCACAGTGACACCACTGTCGGTTTTAATTAGTTCCCTGTGTTTCTTTCCTTCCAACACTAAATGACCTAGGCATGGACGATCCAGTCGAGGATAGTTGTGTTTGTGTGATGTATATTTGACCACAGTGACACCGCTGTCAGTTTTAATTAGTTCCTTATGTTTCTTTCCTTCCAACACTAAATGACCCGAGCATGGATGATCCAGTCAGGCTATAACCATTGAATTGTGATGTATGATTGATTTCAGTTCATGATAATTTCATTTACTTCCCTTTATCTCTAAGCCAATAAGATCTTGTCTTTCGATTTCTCTTCTCCTTTGGCTATCGAAAGACCAGACGTCCACAGTAGACCACTTTGTCTTCTTTAGGTTCTTTCCCCTACTCACCACTATGAAGAATATCACTCACTGAAGTTAGACTAAGACCTCACTTGTCTACGTATGCCAGCCCAGTTTTCTGAGTTAAAGCAATATAATCTTGAGTATGTGTCCATTAGACCACCCTTAAATTTATTCATTATGACATACAAACTGGTGGGTATTGGGATTACCTCTGTCACAATCCAGAGGTGACTTCTGGTGCTAACACTTTTCATGCCTCTGATTCAATTTTTTCTATCTGGTTATGAATTGTAAATCTTGGTTGTCGCTATACCAGATAAATTCCTGTGGAATAAGGTAGTGCCTCCATTTCTTCAGGGATTGAATTATGGAAAAAAACTACTTATCATATGTGGAGTATTTTCTCTTAGTCTCATTCAACTTCTCACTGAAATAGGCAATAGACTTATTATCCTGGCTCAAAACTTCTCCAATTGCAACTCCACTTGCATCACATCTCACTTGAAATGTCTTTCCAAAATTTGGTAAGACTAGAATTGGTCATTCTGTTATTTTCTCCTTCGGTATATTGAAGCTCATCATCTTGGCCTCCTATGTCCATTTAAAAGACTTGTGCCTCTTCTTCACTGTATCCATCATTGGTGAACAAATCCCACTGAAATATCTGATGAAATTCCTATACAAACTTGCTAATCCATGGAAGCTTCTTACCACAAACATACTCCTTGGTGATGGCCATTCTTTGATTGCTTTCACCTTCTCTAGATCCATCTTCAGTTCATTTTAAGAGATCACAAAACCCAAGTAAATGAGATTTGTATTCATAAAAGAGGACTTCTTTAGGTTTATCAACAACTTCTCTTGTTATATTCTCCTCATCACTAGTGTCAAGTGTCTCAAATGCTCCTCTTTAGTATTGCTAAAGACCAATATATCATCCATATATACAACCATGAACTTGTCAATGAACTCTTTCAGTATTTCATTCATCAACCTCATAAAATTACTCGGGGAATTTGTTAAGCCAAATGGCATACCAAGCCACTCATAAAAACCTTCATCTATCTTAAAGGTTGTCTTCCACTCATCACCTTCTCTCATTCTTATCTGGTGATATCCACTTTTCAAATCTATCTTAGAAAATAAATTTGCTCCACTTAAACAGTCCATTAAATCATCCATTATTGGAAAAGGGAATATATACCTGATGGTGATCTTGTTAATGGATCTTGATTCTATACACATTTTCCATCCCCCATACTTCTTTGGACTCAACACAGTTGGCACTACGCATGGACTTAATCTCTCTATAACCAAACCCTTGTCTCACAATTCCTGGACTTGGTTCTTTACCTCCTCATTATCTCGAGGTGTCAGTCTATATATTTCTTTGTTTGGAAAACTTTCTCCTGGTATCAAATGAATATGATGGTTGATACTTATGATGGGTGGAAATGAGTTACGCATCTCATCCACCACTATGTCAGCAAAATTATCCAACAATTCTTGAACTTCTTCAGGTAAATCATCCATCCAGGTACTTGTAAGGATAACTCTGGGTTTCCTCACCACAACAAACTGCATCTCTTATTCTTTCTTGACTTCTTTTAGGAGTTCATTCCCACGCATGAGAAGTATGTGTGTGTTGGCTTCCTCTTTCACTTTCTTCTCTTCTATTGGCAGAAACATGTGTGTCCTACCATTCTTCTCTAAGGTGTATGTATTCGTCCTCCCATCATGAATGACATTCATGTCAAACTTCCATGGTCTTTCCAACAAGATATGACATACATCCATGGGAATTACATCACATAGAATTTCATCTCTCTATCCTCCTATCTTAAATTCAACAAGGCATTGTTAAGTAACCATTAATTGGTGTCCTTTATACAACCATGAGACTTTGTATGGATTTGAATGTGCAGTTGTCTCTAGCTCCAATTTCTCTACCATGCCTATGGATACTAAGTTATCAGTGCTCCTACTGTCAATTATCACCTTGCATACTCTGTCTTTAGTATTGCAAGTTGTCCTGAATAGACTGCTCCTCTGCACTAGATTTTCAACTTCATCCTCTAGTTTTAAGAGAACCTTTCTCAACATCAGGGATGTCCCATCCTCTTCTCCTTTTGCTTCCACATTCCTTCTCTATGCTTCTGAAATGTGAGCTTCACCTCCACCTTATTTATTTTTCTCGGTACATTCCCAAGACATGTGCCCTGTCTTTCCACAGGTATAGCACCTTACTTCTCCTCCTCTGCTTCTTCCTCTTTCTCTAGAAGAATTTCTTCCACCAGCATGTATTCCTTGGGAAATTCCTCATCTTTCCGAGTGACTGTGTGGTTTCTCAGTCTCATCTTTGGATTTATGTGCCTTGTCATGGGAAACTCCATTTCCTTTGTTTAGAGTCAGGATCCTACCTCTGTTTCCTTGGCTTTGTTTTCTAGCCAAATTCTTCTCTGCCTTTAGTGTGAACTGATATGCATCCTCCAATGTCCTCACTGACATCATGCTAGTCTCATCCTGAATTTCACACCTCAGGCCATTTGTATACCTAGCAACTTTTTCTTCATATTTCTCTATTTGTCCAGTTCTGATGTTCAGCTTGTATAACTCCTTTGTGTATTCTTTAACTATCATACCTTTTTGTCTCAGGTTCTGCAGCTTCCTTAACAGATTGATCTAATAATATTTGGGCATGAATTTAGCCTTCATCTTGGCTACCATTCTATCCCAATTCTTTATCTTATGTTTTCCCTTGCTTGTCCTCTCATCTTTCAATTCATCCCACCACAATGTTGCATGTCCTTTTATCCTGGTGACAACATGTCTCACTCTTTTCTCCTCATCAACATATTCATAGTCGAAATATTTTTCCTTAGATCTTATCCAATCCAGCATCTCTTCAACATCAAAATTTCCTTCATACATTGGGACCTCTATCTTGGTTCTAGCTCCCAATCTAACAACTACTCTCAGCAAGTCTTCTTTGGAAACATTTTCCCCTACAGCTTCTTTGACTTCTACTTCTTCACTCTCTGCATCGTTGATGTCTCCAACATCAAGTGCCCTCCTCTGCATTGCCTCCATTGCCTCTAATCTTGCATGAATCTCTCGTGTTTATCTTTCTATAGCATGATTGGCTAAAGGTGGCTCCACTCGTCTCCTTAGTGGCATTGTGTTGACAGTCTCTCACACACAGAGTACACCTTCGATCTCCTTTCTCTCCTCTCCTTTGCATGTTTTCTGCAAGAAAAAATTCAGCTATGATACCACTTGATGCAGACCCCCTTCTCTCCTAAGGGTTGCACAACCACCTGGTCAAGGATCTTCAATTCCGAGCCAAATTGGATCTCTGAGACCTTAATGGTCTCACTTATGAATTAACATGGGCCCTTTTTTTCCTCTGGTGAAAGTTCTATGGCACCCGCGACCTCTTTCTTCATGGTGTTGAACTCACAGGTTTCAGGTGCAATCTCCTCTCTCGTTAGCACCTTCCTGCATGTGACCTCAAAATATGTCTTTGCATAAACACAAGATTGCAGGCATGCCCAAGAGTGGTTTGGGATCAACCCACTTTTCTCCCCACAATTTATCTCTAGTTGCCACATACCCCTTTGTCGATACTGTGGTTCCGATTGCAGCCCACCCTCGAAATTTTAAGGTCTGAGCACTTTATGACCCTGCAATCAAGTGTGACCATCAATCTCGCGATCTCAAGTGGATCCTCTCGATCAAAGATTCAACTCCATCTCCCTTTCTTCCTTTCCTCTAGATCACACCTCCCTATATTACCACGATCTGTCGATGCATACCCCCTCCAAATTGACGGTCGAGATTGATTTCGCCTTTTAGGATTTGGGAGTTTCAATTCTCAAACCTTGTGTTCTCTACAATGCTTCCACCTAGAGCTCATGATCTATTGACGCATGTCTCTAATAGATCGATGGATACAATTTCTTCAAGTCTTTGGGCTTCAGAAGACTCAACCTGAACTTTGACCTTCCTTCGAAGTTTACGGATTTCTGTCGCGTTTCCTCTTGAATTAGACAGTTGATATTTACTTCGGGTCTTTACCCAGAGTCCATAGATTCACGCCACCTATCCCATGGGTCTGACGGTTGAGATTTTCTTCGGCTCTCTGGCGCTTTGGGATTAGGGAGTTTCAACTCTCAACTGAACTCTCTGAGTGACTTCTCTAGAGCTCACAATTCATTGCCATGTGTTCCTCTGGATCTGACAGTCACTATCCACTTCAACTCTTGGGGCTTTGGGATTTTTAACCTCCCGTGCCTTCATTCCTCCCAGAGTGATTTCACCCAAAGATGATGGATTCCCTCCACGTGTCCTCCACAAAAAATGATTGTGATCTGCTTCGGCATTCAGGACTTTGGGATTTTATCACCCTCCGCACTTGGAATCCTCTGAAGTGAATTTTCTCGAAGTCTTAGATCTGTCGACACGTATCTCCTAGAAACCAATGGACTAGATCTACTTCATCCTTTTGCTCTTCGGCCATTTCTCTTTCTCCTTATCCACAAAACATTCGAAGTACTTTCTCTCCAGAGTTATGGATCTTCCACCACCTATCCCTCCTAACGTTTGAAGGTCCCTGGCCTCTTCGAGACTTCGGTGAATCCTCACTTCTATGTGCACGCAGAGACTTAACACTCATGTGCTTTACCTAGATCCAATGGTTTGGAATGTTCTCGCTCCCTCCTAGACAGATCTTACCCGGTGACTCATGAAACCTTCATAACATTCCTCCCTTTGAATATTCCTCCTGCTATCTCTCTTGAGCTTTCTCCCTCCTTTTTCCCCTTTAACTCTTTAAAGATGTTCTTCAACACTTAGTTGAACTTTGGGTCTATGCACTCCTTGCAATAGATTCTTATGATATATTTGGGTTCTTGCGGACGAATGTGCACGCCTTGCAGCAGTCACTTTGCACTCCTTGTAAAAATAAAGTTGCATGCTCTCTCTTCTGAGCTTCTGATTAGAAACAGACTTTGTCAACTCACTCCTAGCGAACTGTGTGCACACCTTGCATGGACTCAGCGAAACGAAAATGATTGAACCTTATACAAACATTTCACAGTTTCATATACCCAACAACACAACTCATTTATTCATGAAACAAAATAACAAGGAATTATAAACAGTAGTGACACCATGCATTTGAAGCAATTTTCCTCTATTATATTCATTCCAAAAGGAAACAATGTCTACAGCTATGATCAAACGACAACTAAAAATTCAGAATTTTCTACTAAATCACAACAGCCTCATTTGGGCATACAAAACCTCTATTTTTCTCAGAGGGTTCTTAAGGTTCCCATCGAAAACTCGTCTAATCGAAAACAAAACTTAACTGCTACCTTAGTTCAGTTACATTCAATACTAGGAGTGAAAACTCCCAGATCACTCATGATAATTCAACTTCCAAGCATTTGATTGTCTTTCATTTTTCAATTAGCTCCAAAAGATTTGCAGTAAACGCCAATGTTTAAGATTCAAAAATTATTCCAAGGCTTTTAGTTGTCCTGCCACGTGTGCTCGCTGATGATGCTCTTGCATCACATGTTCATGCCAAAGGATCATTTTTATAATTTGGCATAAAGCTTGTGCTACCATAGAGTACTCAAAACCTGTTGAATATGATGCATGTGCTCCTCCCAAGTTTTGTTGAATATGAGCATGTCATCTAGATATACCACCACAAAAGAGTTGGTGAAGGGTATCAATACATCATCCATCAATGTCATGAAAGTTGTTGGTGAATTTTTTAAGCCAAAGGGCATGAACAACCATTCGAGGAGACCTTCTTTAGATTTGAAAGTTATCTTCCATACATCAGTCAGTTCAATGGGTACCCAATGGTCTATCAAGTGTTGCATGATGGGTTAGATCAATTGGATTCTAGACACAATAGTGCGTCAATACCCCGGTCAGTGAGGAGAAGATGTGCCTATACTCTTCCATGATCCCATCCACTTTCTTCTTCTGCAAAGAGAGGCTTTGTGTAGAGGTCACAGATGTGGCAGTGGCCTTCTACTTACTATGAACATGGATCACAAATAAGACGAACTTTCGAATCTGTTAAATGACCTTACTACATTTCTTAGTAGAGATTAAAGATATAGCGGTAGGCGGCGCTACATATGGTATCTTGTACAATTGTCTACCCAAAGTAATAATAACACTGTGGGGTCTAGAATTATACACAACATGTCTCTTCCACAACTATGGTTGTCCTAAAATAACATCACAAACTTCAAGGGGATAAATATCACACAACACCTCATATTTGAAGGGATTGATGTCGTAGGGAAGACAACATTGTTGGTTGACACATAGATCTCTTCCTTGGCAAAGCTAGTTTATGGTGTAGGGTTGTGGGTGTGGTGTCATTAGTAGGTCCAACCACTTGATAACCTATGCTAAGATCAGGTTATTCTAATTGCCTCTATCGACAATGAAATGAGGCAGATCCCCCTTTACACACATCTGTGAGTGAAAGAGGTGTTCCCCTTCCTTTGGTTCTTCCTGTTTGCTTGGATGGACTTTGGTGGTAGAGATAGTGGCGTTGGGTTTGACATCAATAATATGCTTCCCTCCTTCTGGATTTGATTCAGAGTTAGAATCTACCTCTGACTCAGAAGCTTTCAGCTCGACCACCAGTTATTTCTTGGAGAAACATTCTTTGATGTTTTTCCAAGGGATTTTATGGTATTCACACCACTTTCCTGTGTCCTTCGAATTCACATTACCCTTCTTAGGTTGCGGCTTGGAATGGTTTTCCTGAGAGTGGACATATTTTATTTTTCCCTTGTTTGTGGGTTGGTGATGCCTTTTCCCTACTTCGGCTATGAGGATTTTGTAGATCCAAACTCTCACCTCTTCTGCTTAAATTTATGCTCGATCTTGACAACATATCTATAAGCTGCACCTAATGATGGGATGTCCAAAAAATTGATTTATGTTTGAATGTATCTATGTAGAAAATCACAGTATTTGAGCACCAGATCTGTCATTCATAGTCTTTGATACCCAATTTTTTTCCCAAGGTATGGAAAATATTGGTGAAATCTAGTATTGTCTGGTCCCTTTCTTGACGCAGTGTGGTCCATATTCTGTACTGGTCCTCGTAGCTTCCAACAAGGTAGTATTGTTCTTTAATGAAATCCATGAAGGAATCCCATTTGCGGGTGACCACAAATATTTCATATTCCTCTATGACCCTTTTATAAGAGTAAATATCCCACCAGTCCTTATCATGGGGTATGGCCTTAAGGAGTGCAAAAGTAATTTTTTCCCTATCGAAAAAAATGTGGACCGAAAAATAACCTTCGAGCAGATTCATCCATTTATCTACAACATATGCGTCTATTAGTCCTTCAAATAATGAAATATAAAAATTTACTTGTACCTTCAATGGGGTTGCATGGACGCTTGAAGAAGATGTGTCTCTTGTGGGCAACCGCTGAAGGATCTGTGCAAAGTTGTCGATCATTTTGTTCCTTTTTCGTGCAAGGTCTTCCTCGAGCAATATTTTAAAATGATCTCATGCACCATCATATTTATTCTCATCCCCCATGATTTTTTTTCAATATTGGTGTGGACGAGCTTACAAAGGATCGACTGGTTCAAGACCCAACTTATTGTACCTAGATCTTGTCGAGGACATGCACGAAGAAAAATAAATGAAGAGAAGACTGCTCTGATACCACTAATACGAATTTATGAGTGGAACGAAATGAATAACAGAATAAATACAATAACACAGAGATACGGAGAAAAGAAACAGATATCCAGTGAACAATAACTTCTATTGAATAAATAAAATAGGTTGAAACTGTAAAACTGCAAAACTGAAAACAACTTATGTGAATGGTGGTAGATATCTCTGAGAAGAGATGTGGCTACTACGTGCATCCATATGAGTAGAATTATTACAATGAGGCTCCAAATTCCTTTTTAAATTTACTCATGAATTCCAAAACCCTATACATACAAAAACCTAACCCTAGGAGATGAAACTCCAAAAGTTATGTGGGCCCCGATGGATAAGTTGGTACCTCAACTTCTCGGGGTCATAAATTTTTCATACGACCTCCAATTTAGGCATGTGATAGCCCGTTGGAAAGGTATTTTCGATAAATACACATTGTGTCATCAAAATATGACTCTGTCTATAGTTGTATTGTGTAAATCCAAAAAACAACATTGTTTAGCGCCCCAAAATGGCCCTGGAAGTACAGAAAGATGTACTGACATGAAAACTTCCAAAATAATTCAGTTGGAATAGGTGTGCAACCACCAATATCCACCTGGATGTTGTTTAGGGCTTCAAGATATCCCTAGAAGTGTATAACCCACAATTACAAAGAAATGTCATAATTATAGAGAAATGTGTTGAACTAAAAACTGTCAAGACGAGCCAGTTGGAATAGATGGGTGGCCACCAATATCCACCTGGATCATTTCTCCTTTTTATTTTCATCTATATATTGTCTTGGTTTCTCTACATCCATTATGAAACATGTAATTTAGGTGATCAATTTGACATCTATGGACATTGACCTATCCATCCAAATAAATCCTCCATGCACTATTGCGAGTAATTGTTTAACGCAGTTGTTTACGTCCTTACCCCTTCAAAAATGTTGGATCTCTAACACATTCATTATACCTATGTTATATAAACATGTTATACATTGTTTAGGTTCTATAATTGGGTCACCTGAGGACTTGTGCCCTTACTCTCCATTAACACTTGTTTTGTGAACTATGGAAATTTGTATGTGTCTTTTACATCGTGGTCCACATAGCGTAGTTTATCTATGTATCCTAGTAAATATGGTAAAACCTTAACTCTTGTTGGTATGCATGGTAATAAAAGGGTTACCTCTGGTTTCTTTCATGGTGACCTCTACACCGTTTGTTTCCCTTTCCCCTTTGTTGTCACCCTTAAGGGCCCTGCCTCCTGATGCATTTTCTCTTCCTCTACCTCTTCTATGCAAAAATTTTGCTGCTATGGGATATATTGGACTTCTATTTTCTCCTACAGTGCTAGGTCTATGCCAGATTGAACCCTCGGCTCATCGGACTCAGTTATTTCCTCATCTACTTCATTTGTTGGCTAGATTGTTTCCAAATGGGACTGTTGCGTCAAGTTTTTCTACTCCACCATGTTCTATGGATAAATATGAATTTTTTATAACGCAAGGGATGGGTCTTGCTTCTCAACCACTATAGGGCTCACAGGTTCAATGAATGGGGAAGGAATGGCGTCCACATATACCAATCCTGTCAGTTGCATAGGGTTTTCCACTTCCATTTTTGTCTCCTGCGGTGAATGTGTGGCACTGCATGTTTTCCTTGTTGTCTTGCTAGGAGCTTCAACCTTCAGTGGTGACATCTTACTTAAATCTCTGTGGGCTTTCTCGAAAATCTCAATGACTTTATTCTAAATCTCCTTTTCGTTATTAGGTTTTCACTCCTTAGCTCTATGTGGGCTTGTTGGACACAATTCTTGCTTCTATAGTGCTATCATAAATGCTCCAAATCTTGTCGGGAAGGATTCTCTCACTGCCGTAAATGTTTGTTTTGTGCCTCATTTTTCTGGTGGTTGATTTTTCTTTTCCTGACTATTTCATTTTTACGATGTGCAATATTTTTCTACTGTCATATTCCTCTGGTGCACTAGACTTTATTTTTGTCATATTTATCCTACGCGTAGTATCTTCACTTCTTGTCGCCCTAATTGTTTGTCTACTACGCGTTGTATATTCCAACTGTATGTCGAACATTGATCCATCTACCTACTTATTTTTTTATTATTCTCAATTTTCCACCTTTTTTTAACTTCTACTATTTACAATATGTACAAGTCTAAATTTTTCACTACAACTACTAAGGCTTAGTGGATCGATTGTACCTATTCGGTTTCAGTCGACTACCATTGATGAGTCCTTGAAATTTCTTGTCTGCTAAGTCTTGTAGCTGCATAACACCTCCATCTGTGAGAACCTTTATCTCATATGGCCCTAGCCAATGCATTCTTAGCTTCCCTGGGTGTTGCAAGTATTTACTATCATACAAGAGAACCATATCTCCTTCCTTGAATTTCTTCTTCTTAATATTCATGTCATGCCAAGCCTTATCCTTTGCTTTATGTACCTCCTGATGGAAACCAACTACTATTTTGTCTTCTTCTAATTCCATGAGTTGAGCTAATATTTCTTCTGTTTCACCTCTTTCTGTAATTTATGTAATAGTTTCAATGTGCATACCTGGTATCAAATAATTTAAGGGAACTACTTCTTCCTATCCATACACCAACCTAAATGGTGTCTTCCCTGTTATCTTATTTTATGTATTTATGTGAGCCCATAATATTTTTGGTACCTTCAAGTCCCATTCATCCCTATTTACATTACAAATATTGGTCAAGGAATTCTCTAATATCTTGTTAAACGCTTCCATGGGTGGATTAATTGGTGGATTAATACCTACAAAGTATACTTCCCAATTATCAAATACTTGAAAAGTTTATTGAGGTCTTCATGGAATCTCATCCCTTCTAGATGGCTTTCCAACCCTCTGATAGACATCACAATTCTGACAATACTCCTTTTCATCTTTATGAATTGTTGGCCACCATAATATTGCGTGCAATACCTTCTATGCAGTAGCTTTCCCCTGATATCTTTTGGTGGTAGATTAATTGGACCTGAAAAGTCTACTTCCCACTTATCAAATAATTTTAAAGTTACTTGAGGTATTAATGGAAACTCAACCCTTCTGGATGGCTTTCCAACCCTCTGATAGACATCACAATTCTGACAGTACTCATTTTCATCCTTATGAATTGTTGGCCACCATAATATTGTGTGCAATACCTTATGTGCAGTATCTTTCCCTGCATAATGCCCTCCAACTATGTATTCATGTGCTTCTACTAAAATGATGGGTCTTTCATGCTCCATCACACATCTCCTCAAAATGTTATCTGCTATAAGCTTGTATAAATGACCTACAATCATTTGGTAGTCATCAGCTTTGACCACCAATTTTTTCCTCTGCGTAGTATTAAATTCTCTTGGGGAAGATATTGTACTAAAAAATTCAATAATGTCAGAAAAATAATCATCAGATATATGTATTGAAAACAATTGTTTATTTGGGAAGTTGTCTTCCAAACTGCTTGGTTCCTCTCCTTTAGTAATCCTTGATAGACTATGTGGCCATGCATTCAATATTCCATCATTCACCACAACTTCAAAGTCAAACTCTTGAAACAATAGTAACCATATGCATATTCTTCCCCCCAACACTAGCTTATTGACCAAATATCTAAGAGAATAATGATTTGTAAACATCTTGAAATTTTTCCCTGACAAGTGATGCATGAATTTTTCAAATGCATACACCATGGCCAATCCTTGTCTTTCTGTAGTATTGTAGTTCTATTATAAATCTGATAAATTTCTACTTGCAAATGATATAGGGTGATCTATACCACCTTCTCTTGGTTTTGTTAGTATTGCTCCTAGAACTATTGCAGATGCATCTACATGCACATGAAATTATTTTCACCAATTTGGAAACACCGGAATTGGCATAGTCACTATATTCTCCTTCAAATTATCCAAACTCTGTTGGCACTCATAATTCCACTCATACTTGATGTCCTTATTCAACAATTTATCCATCGGCGTAGTAATTTTTGCATATCCCCTTATAAACTTCCAGTAATACCTTGTATGACCAAGTGTACTCTTCAACTGGTGCATTGACTTCGGTGGTATTAAATTTACTATGACAACAATCTTGGAAGGATCAACCAACAAACCTTGTTTACACACCACATGCCCTGACAATATTCCAAAAGGTGCATTGAAAATACATTTATTAATATTCAATGAAATCTGATATTGTCTACATATGTCTAACATTAGTCTTAACACTTCAACTTGATCCTTCAATAAACTAAACATTGTCCAATCATCCAAATAGACTTCCAAAAACTTATGAATAAAGTCCTTAAAGGATGCTACTACTACCCTTGAAACAATTGTTGGTGCATTCTTCAACCCAAATGGCATAAATGTATACTGATATGATCCCCATTATATTGAAAATGTTGTCTTATGTCTATCTTTGGGTGCAATATTGATCTGATGATATCCTGAAAACCCTTATGTAAATGAATAATCTTATTGACCTCCTACATTCTTCAAAAAATCATCTGTAAATGGGGTGGGAAAATGATCATGCAAGAAAGCATCATTAAGTTTTCTCATATCTACACAAACCCTTATTCCCCCTTGATTCTTCTCCTGTACTACCATAGGGATGATGCATTTTGATTCTTCCACAGGTTTTGTTATCACCATATAATTCCCAGATGGGGTATGAGTTTCATAATTTTAATGAAGGATTAAATCACCACAGAGTTGTGATAATTTGGAGGACCCATCTATACCTGGCAGCGTATGGAAGAAATAGCAGAGATATGAAGAGTAAAACACAGCTGACCATAGATCCCGAAAGAGGCCTGGATCAACGGATGAGATGTGTATCGAAGATGTAACTAGCACGGAAATTAAGCGGTCGAGGGCGGGCTGGGGAAAACCATTGTGGATTTTTGTGGGATGCATGGTGCCCTTAGTAGTACATCGGAGAAGAGGTTTGTCTAACCAAACCCAATTTTTTTCAACCTCCGATGAAAGAGTTTCCATGCAAGACACAGAACGTAGATCTTGAAGTGACCCAGATCAACAGTCGAGGTGCATTTCGACGATTGAAGTCGCACAAGAATTAGCTGACAAAGGGTGGATCGGGGAAAAATGCCCTAGTTTAAATCATGGACATGTGGCATCCTCAAAGATAGATTGGGGCAAAGGGCGGTTCATCCGAAACCATTTTTCTGGAAACCCTGATGTTAATAGATGCCTATAAAAGGAGGAACCCTAGGCATTATTCTATGACAATTTGAAAGCATTTTAACGTTCGTAAATTTGGCACAAAGATTCCATTCAAATTTCAAAGTTCAGAACCGAACAAGACCATTTTTCTCGCCACTTATCAGGTATTCTTCACCATGGCTTCCAATCTTGTTGTTTTATCCATGAGTGAACCAGATATTTCCTCTAGAGAGGAAGCCCTAATTGACAAAGATTTTGACGTTTTCGACACAGAGACAATGATACCTCCCATTTATATGTCTAAAGTGAATTTGTTGAACAACGTTGGATCCTACATACCCTTTCTTGAAGTGGATCGAGCCTCCTTCACCCCTTATGTCGTAGAAACAGTCTTCCCATTCCCTAAATTTGTAAGATGGTGTGAAGAGCGATATTCATAGGGAGAAAGAGTCATTTTAAACAAATTAGGGTCTGAAGTATTTTGTAAAGTAGATGGTCCATCACTCCCACATGCTCTAAATATACCAGACACCTCCCCCACAGTGTCAGAACCTTTTGAGGAACAGAGAATTATTATGATTTATAGAGAATTCTTGTCCGAGGTAAAAACCTTGTTTCTGCAAACCATAGTCAAGCCTGAACATTATTCAGAAAGTATATCCTTGCCTGTCATTATAAGCATCATGATCTTCGAAGTCCAGTGGGATTGTTCTATGCTGAGTCAAATCCTAGGTCTAGACAATGACAAGTTTGCGGTAGAGGTTATGTTAGGGTTCCTGTTGATTTTCTTCCTGACTAGGCAGTCAATCCGTCTCATTTTTGATGAATTTATTGTAGAAAATATACATCAACAGCTGGTTAATTTCAACTCATTAAGACATTTCAGATACTACCCTCGCTTGTCAAGAATGTTTCTAGGATCTAACAACACCGAGCTTCCTGAGGCTACATTTATTTTGACCGAATGTAAAAATATCACCATGCTCATCTTCATTAACAAGATCATGTCCAGGATATACAGTCACATTTTTGGTTCAGATCTGCCAAGAGTACTAGAAGAGATGAAGAGTTCGTTGTAGCCGAGTTTGGAGAACATGATGGGAGAGTGGATGCTTTTCACTCAGTCCACCATGATTTGGGTATACGGATGCCAAGAAGGACCTCACCTTTTACCAGTTTTTCTGACTCCCATGATATTTTCTTTAGAATTTATAAGACAAAGGGTCATCTCAGAGACTGCGCATTTCCTCAAAGCTCACAAGGCTTCTAATCTGAAATTCCCGTTCATGTTAGGTCCCTTTTTGGTGAAGAGAAAGTCTTGTTTTCCTCAAATTCAATCCAAACTCAATGAATTTGGGTTCACACAATTGCAAATAAGAAGATATGATCCACATCAAGTTATATAAAAGAGGATATTGGTAAGAAGACAAGGCCCTTATGACCATGAGCATGTTGAAGGATTAGATAAATTGGCCAATCTAGAGACCTGTATAGAGATGGAGGTCACCATGCATCAGGATCAAACAAAACAGACAGAAATTACTTTTAAGCAAAGCTCAGCACAAAAACCCTCACCCAGGTTGATTGCCAAAGCTCCTAAAATGAGCATCTTCAATAAGAGAAGTAGTTAAGAAGCCCTCAGGGCTAGTAGCCAGAAATACACCCTCAATAAAATGAGAGCCACATCACCCTCTCTAGTTATTGACTTGGAAGAGGAAGAACAGAAAGGAAAGACGTGCATGGAGATGACAGAGACTACGACCTAGAATGAATAAATTAATCCAGAAAATAAGCCACAGAATGAAGGTAGCATGAAGGTTTTCAGCAGCAGGAACCACATATTCGGCTAGACTCCTAGGACAGTTTATTAGTATAAGGAGGGCTTGCTAAATAAGTATGTTCTGAAAGGGAGTATGGAAAATAGAGAAATAAGGGAGATTTTTCCCGAAGTAGGAGGGACATCCCAACGTAAAGCTCACCTACTCTCAGTCAGAGATGTCAAGAAAAAGACATTCAACATTGCATTGGCTGATAATGATAAGGTATTTGAGTTAAATGTACACTATGAAAACATCGGTGCCCCTGATAAAGTAAAATTCCATAGAAATGTCAGTGATATGTTGTATGTTGATTACCTAAGCTTAGCTATAAAGGTTTCAATATTGACAACACATGCATTAAAAATAGATGGACAATTGAAACAAGAAAAGGTGTCCAACAAATATTGGATAACACAGTTAAAGAGATTAGAGTCTGAAGGTCCACAGGGGGTGAAAGCTTCTCTAGACGAAAAGGAAAAAATGATCCAAAGCTTGAAGAAAAGGTTGAAGATGTCACCTACAGACCATCCACAGACAACAGAATTAACCACTTTGGAGAAGGAAAAGGAAACCTTCAGACAAGAGGCACTAGACTACAAGGCTAAAGTGTTGCAATTGGAGAAAGAGAAAGAAAGTTGGTCGCAAATGCAGGAAACAACATCAGATATGGAAATTACTATGCATGTTAATGTAGAGGTTGGATCAAGTGTTGAGGGATTAGTTTAGGCTATGTCCCAGGTGAGTTTGAAAACAGGCGAGATCAAGAGTCTCAAAGAAAACTTAGAAAAGTTGAAACAAGAAACGAAGGTGAAGGATGAGAAATTGGCTCAACCCCACAGAGAGAACCAAGACCTGCAGGAAAGAGTGAACAAGCTAAAAACTAGATTGAAGGGAAAAATGCTACTGCAAGGAGCCAAACATGTAATATGGGATGCGATTGTTGTGGAGGTTGATAAGTTCAAAAGTTATCTAAATTTTATCAACGACAAAGACAACATGGATGCTACATCTCAGAACAGATGCACTATTGTAAATGAAGTGTTAGCAAATAATCCCTCGGAATGGGCCAAAAATGCCATCGACTTACTAAATTCTATACCAACTAACGTTCTTCAAACTGTTGTTCCTGAGTCTGTACTTAAGGCTTTAAAGTACAGTGTCAAGGCATCTGAAAGTATACTAAAGGTTGATAAAGGATTACACTAACCTTCGGTATTGGAAACTAATGAGGATTTCTACGTTCTTGTTGTCTAGCTTCCAACTATTCCTGGGTAGTAATATCTTATTCAATGGCTGCCCATGAACGTTCTAATTCCTCCCGGGTGTTAGCARTTTTAAGGATTGTGTCAAAGAGATTTAAAGCGATATGATTTTGATTAGAGAGTCYRGGTTGAATATTAGGYTGAGTTGYTGCAGGGACAGTCATTTGAGGAACARTACCARCATGGAAACGATTTARGGAGAGATTTTAACGYTGTTCCAATTTTGGTTTTAAGAAAGAGAAATTTTAACTTYAAGAATAAAATAGAAMTGCAAACAGAAGGCCCTTTCCCGTAAYAGTATTATTTTTTAATAAAAAGATGAGTATGAAAGAAAAACATTAAGTTGCAGATACGTAAGGTTCCTGTTAATAGAAAAACTCACACATACACAGAAGAAGATATTAGTATGGAAATAACCGACACAGTGTAAATAAACATATAATTCTGTAAATGTAAATTGGTCTTACACCCGCTGATAGTTGGTGCAGAGGAAAGACAATAACCAATTACAGAAAGGTGAAATCCCTTCGCTATAGTAGTGGTCGTACTAAAGTATAGCGATACACATCAATTATGAGAAGTGGAATAAAATGAAACATAAAACATAAAGAAAACAAACTTGTAATACAGTCGGGACGGGATCGGGAATCTTAAAATTTTCTTGCATTAACTTCTTAATGCCAAAACTCTATTTACAAATCCTTCTCAAAAAGGTCCAGCCCCATTCTCTTATTTTTGTGATCTATTTATACAAATTTTCCCTCCTACTTTATTTTCAAAAAGTGCCAGGTGCTTTCCTTCGCGTGATTCGGTGCATATGATACATTTGTCCACAAACTGGGATACAAGCTGTGAAGGCTCTGCTTGACAGTTGGGAGGAGAGAAAACACTCCATCTCTTCTACTCTATTTTAAAAAGGTGCTAGGTGCTTGTCTTTGCGTGGATTCCGTACATATGGTACATTTGTCCACGAACTGGGATACAAGCTGTGAAGGCTCTACTTGACAGCTGGCCTCGGCGAAATAACACTCTCAAGCCAATTGTGGGAGTTTATCACCTATTTGTGCATCAATGATGTGAAGAGCGTTGAGTTGTGTGCTCGGTTGAATAAAATGTTTATCAATTTGAGTCATATCTACCCTGGCCATCTTAGAGATATGCATCGAATCTCTTTCATTCTTTTTCTTTAGATCGAGGGAGATATGATCTATATTCATTTGCCTTAGCGTCTTTGAGTCACCTCCATTCTCCATTCCTAGTAGCTCGCCATCTATGGTATTGAAGGCTTCTTGTAATGAAGTGGTTACTTTTTGAGCATGTTCCTTGCTTAAGGTAATATTATGTTCCCAATGCTTTAACATAATATTACCTCTTGTTTGTTCAGCGATGGTGAGTCCTAGAGAATCTGTCGAAAACCTGTTGTTGGTAGCTATCACCGCCTCTTGAAAAGCGACCCGAGCAGCCTCTGCGTTCCTTTCTTTGACAGTCAGATTTTCTGAAATATGATGCATTAACACGCAATCTTCTCGGATCACCCCCACTTTGCCTAACAGACTTTGTTGTACAGAAGAGATCCTGCCTCTGATATCAATCGCTCAGGATTTAAACCCCTCGACGTCGATCATTTTGCTTTCAGCAACCTCTAACTGAGCCTATAACCCTATGATCATACTCCTCTGCTGACTTGCCTGTACCCGACCATCTCGGATCACTGAATTTGCTTGTTCCAAATTGGTTTTGAGGACTTCAATTTCCTTTTGATTAGCCAATTGGGCTAGTTCTATTTATCCACTCGCCTCACTCTTAGCGCTTTCTGCGGCCAAAGCTACTCAGGCTTCGAGTGTCTTGATCAAGCGATTCTTTCTTTTGAGCTGATTTTTCAACATCCCAACCGAGAATTGATTGCCGACGCATACGCTCCTAGTGTCCCTACGATCTCTGTGGCGAATTCCTCACTCTTTTTATTTTTTCCATCTGTCATCACTTTGAATTTTTTAGTTGTTGATCCTTCATCCTGGTAGAACTCCCTTTTCACAACAGCTTTCCTCTTTTTGTCAAAAAAGAACTCATTTGGGGGAAGCTCTTCCGCTCTGATAGGCATTATCTCCTCACCGAAAATCCATCCCTCTTCTATATTCCCTTGCGTTGACTGCAAAGGGGTGACAGAAGTGATGGGTTCCCTAATTTGCTTCGCCGCCTTTCCTGGTGTGACGAGTGAGTCATGCTCCTTCGGAGGATCAGAGGTCATCGTCTCAGTCTCTGGATTCTGAATTTCTGGCGATTCTGTGTTTCTTACTTCCACCTCTGGGCTATGTTCCTTGGGAGGGTCTGTAGTCTCTTGTTCTGTTTCGGGATTATTCTCATGCTCCCCTTCCTGATGTTTTTCGGGGTTAGAAATTTTTCTCTCAGAACTTTCAGCATCCTTCCCTTTTTCCTCGGAAAGACCCAATCCTCCCAGCACAACGGGGAGACATCTTTTTCTATGCTCCTGAAACTTTAAAACAAAGGCCATGTCCTAGGGTGCTAAATATCTGATTCGAACTAGCACTTCCCCATAGGACCTCGCCCCTCGGAAAATATCATCCGAAGGTGAACACTCGTGTTCAAACTTCTTCAACCCACAATTTGACAAATGGGTGCTTACAATTTTCTGAGGATCATGCTTTTTGTACTCAATAGAGACAAAACTCAAGTCTTCTAAGGTTGCAGCCTCAGCTTTAGCATGTCCAAAATCCAATAAAGAATAAGAATTTAGCCAAATCGGGAAAAACGGCCATACCTTCTTCGATGATTCTTTGAGCTCTTTACTTACTCCGCCGATCACCGTTTGTTGGGCAATCTCGTGACATGCCATCTTGTCAGGGATGAACAGTGGTAGCGCAAGAGGGGGAACAGCAACTCCGAACACTCTTAAGTAGGAAAACTCTGCTTTTACGTACCAGTCCACGATGCTACTCAGATTTGCAGCAATGCTATCCGAGATGTGAGTTGGCGAATGACCAAAAATGGTGATGTGCAGGGGCACCATCACCCAGTTGAAAACTTCATAAACAAATTTGTTTTCTTTACCTTCCCACAGTTTGTCGTGATACTCGTGTACAGGCTTCTCTTGGGCTGGACTCCAAGCCCAGTTCATCAAACCGACTGGAGTCATAGAACATATCGCATCCATGATATACGCAGACATGAAAAAAGAGGATGGTCTTCCATTTTCTTTTTGCTCTCGATAATCGGTGACCCGATTGAAATGACTGTCCGAGAGTATCTTTGCCCAATTAAATGAGCAACCTTCTGCTACCCGAAATATGAGAGGTACCCATGCAACGTAGAAATGCGTTGTATCCTCCTTTCCAAATAGTCGGCACGTCATCATCGCCACATACATATACTGTGGCTCCAGCGAAGCAATTGAATAGATGACCTAGTCATTTACTCTGAATTTCGCAGAGCGCGAAACCCAATCTTTTACCAAACCGGGCATGGTTTTGTCAAACTCAGTGCATTCCTTCTTTTTGAATCCCTCCAGGAATTCAACGTTATATGTGTATTCAGATGTTGTTGGGAGCTTGTACATAGTGTAGATATGCTCTGGTCTAAAAGTCCCGACCGTGACTCGTTGATCATTTATGATAGTTCTTGTGGGTAGGACTACGTGGTCCAACGCCCATCGGATCATGTCGTAATATGGCAACAACCGTGGTCTGGTTGCAACCTGGTGCATTCCAGACTGAACAACTATCTTGTATTTAGTGTTCAAGTCATCCTTTTCGTTATCATTGTCATCGGAGTCTGAGTAATTTACCAACTCGGATTGTAGAATATCTGAAACGAACGACCATCTAGGGACTGAACCGCCGCTCCGGGGCGAAGTGTCGGAGACATTATCAGGGCCTTGCCCTGCAACCTCGATATTCGCCTTCGTTGCTCTCCTTGGAGCCATGTCTGAAACCTGTGTTTTCGCTCTTCTGTGATAGACCTGTGTATACATACAGAGATTAGTTCACTAGGAGAAAGGTGAGCTCCATGCGCTTATGAGAAATGTTAAAAATAAAATGAAACTCCTGTATATATTTGAAAACTCTGTACTATTCGAATTAAGTCTGTCAAATTGCAATTAGAAACAATTTATTGCGTAAATCCGATCTTGTTTATTCGTGGATTTACCCTAATTCTTCATTAATGTCATCAATGTTCGGCGGCTTGACAGGCAGTCGGGGTATGGCGAGTAAGTAGCTACCTCGTGAAATGTGCAAACCTCGATGTGCGGGATGGGACGCATCTCGTTTTAATTTAAACTTTCAAATCTTAGCAACTTAAATAATTTTCTCATTGTTCGCTGCATCGTGAATTTCCTTTTAACATTTCGATTCTTCAACTCACGAGGCTGTGAGGGCCGATTTGGATTCAATTAATAGTAATCATGGTTTGGAGCATTATTAATTGCATAATTAATTTATTCGCCATGTCGCGACTCGGAAGTTCGAAGACAGATTTTTGGGAGAATGGTATGTCGAGTCGCGATATCGCGATGTGGCGATAATTAAGGCTCAAAATTCGGGAAGAAAATCTTAGATTAGGTTACTAATTAATATTGCCATAATCATGTCGCAACCTCGTGAGTCGGGGTTTTAGACACCTTAACTTTATGAATGAAAGTGACGAGTGGCGAAATGTCGAGCACCAAATTTAACCATGGTTAGTTTTTTGACCTTTAATCCTTGAAAAAGTTTATTGCAAGAATTATCGCGTTCTCAGATCTCGGGTTTGTAAGAACAGAATCTTGGGTTTGACGAATGCCGAGACGCGAACTCCCGACAACGTCCACTCATGAGTTACAAGATTTACCCTAGTTAATGTCTTGTGCGGAAATTGAAAACGATTTCGCCGTTTCGTGACTCGGGACATGTGAACTCAAGGTTTATAGTATCCTACCTGTGAGACCCCGAAATGAAACAAAAGAGCGAACATACTCGCAAAAATGGATCTGTTTTGAAAGTAGAAAACATTTCTGTCCAGGCGACAAGATTTCGGAGTCTTAAGATCTCGGAAGGAAAATGAAAATCAATCTTTAGATTTCAAGTATCAAAAATTGAAAATTGTGCAAGGTAAAAACAAGGGCGGCTCCAACATAGGCTCCAACTAGGGATCCCGCCTTCCTGTGAGGCAGGAAGAACAGTAGACCAGGTGCCAATATTGGGTAAATGGAGTCACAAGCTAAAATCAACAGAAAAACTCAAGGAAAAAGATAGAAGGGAGGGAAAAACTTCATTTTGTACTTCAAGGAGTTTTTTCGAACTCAGATACTTTTCCTAAACACGGCTGAAGTCACTTTCACAACTTTCCCTTTCTCATTACTAACCAGGGACGCTTTAAGATGGTCGAAATGACCCTAGGATATTCAATGGATCTTGTGATTCTCAACTTGCATCAAAGAATGAGATTATATAATTTTAAATAGGGAAGTCCCGTCGTAAATTGGGGAAATGATCAGGTTTTCAGAAAGCATTGATTACCGGAGTAGATTGATATTTATGTATAACAGCCTTACAGATCTCTCATACATTGCTTCACTGCCAGTGAGCCCGTTTAGTACCCTGGTGAAGTTGTCTGGCCCCTTTTTTACTGAATTTATTTTCACCACTTCGGAAAATATTTATGCGTTTAAACGCTAAGACGAGGGCAATCATTTCTGAATTTCCTTTCATCRTCTTAATGGACTAGGTGGGGGCAATCATTTCTGAATTTCCTTTCACCACCTGTCTTAGTATTTACTTTTAAAACACGAAGATGGGAGCAATCAGTTTATATCAGGGCTGAGATCTGTGTAATATTTTTTATCAGAGATCTGTCAACTTATTTTGATTACTCGGTATCAACCTTCCTTTGACCCTCACAAGACCTTCGTTCCTAGGGAGACAGGGGAGAATAATAAAAAATTTAAGGGACATCCTGTTCAAGCAATCTTTGATTTTTTCGACGCTGTTGAAAAACCTAGGAAAGTTAGGATTGCTATAAACGTTCCTTGGCTTAGTAGAAGATTAAGTAGTTGTGAAGACCAACTTTCTTATTAAGATCCGTTTCGAAATCCCTGAGGTTTAAGACGAAAAACTTTTATTCCTTCACAAAGACTCGGGAAGATAGTGACTCACTGAAAGTTAGGCCCAAAGATAGACAAAAAACAAGGCAGTAATTCAATGGCTTAATATACAAAAGGTCACCATAGTTCGGTACTGATTTGGCGCATATATTTAGGAACAAAAAATTATGACTGACTATTTTAGGTTTAATGTATTCATTCAAATTATTTCATTTGAAGATTATGAAACTAAAAATATTCTTGTTATCTAAACCATTATATTTCAAATTTGAAAAATGTTACCTTAGTTTGCTTAAACAACCTCTCATGACCTGTGTATTTAGAAAGCTCACCTCTATCTTTTCTTTTCACTTTCTCTATGAGCTTATGAAATATCTTAAATATCACTTGTTTTATATTGTTCTATTTCCAACACCGATCTGCACCTTAATTTTTTGAGCTAGTTCCGTCTGCAGCTGGAATCCTGTAAAAACAAATACAAATTTTATTGACGATGTGTTGAAAGTTTAGGAACGAAAACCAAAAATTAATAGTACGTGTTTGAACAAATTTATTTATTTACAAATATATATATATATATATATATATAATTTTTATTTTATTTTATTTTTTTATACGATGACTGCCACGTCATGTAGTGCTTTAGATACCGCTCGTTGATTGGGGCACTGAGAACTTCTCCATCAATATTTTCCATAAGAAAGGAATCATTTCCTTCTGGAGCCGAGACCCTGAATGGTCCATACCAAAGATGATCAAATTTTCCATGCTTTGCGGCTTCTTTCCTTCTCATATCCCATCTTAACACTAATCACCTGGGAGGAATTCTCTGTTCTTTTCCTTGAGATCGAACAAAGATTTCATATCGTCCTGGTATTTCTGCATTTTCTCATCAACCTCCACTCTGTGTTGTTGAACCTCGATCAGCGGGTTAATTCTCCTAGTTATATGATTTGGTTCTTCGTTTTGATCCTGCCATAATTTCATCACTGGCAACGCTAAGTTTATAGGCAGAACTGCCTCGGTCCCATAGACCATCTGAAACGGCGAAATTCCGATAGAACTTTTAGTGTTGATGCGATTTGCCCACAACGCATACTTCAAATGCACATGCCAGGACCTTTTGTTTTTATCCAGTACTTTTTTTATTACGTTTACCAGGCTCTTGTTAGATGATTCGGCCAATCCATTTCCCTGAGGGTAATAAGCAGTGGAATGGCCGAGAACGATATTGTACTTCTGGAAGAAATTGATCATAGCCATGGATTTGAAGGCCTGGGCGTTGTCGGTAACAATCTTTCGGGGACACCCAAATCTCGACAAGATGTTATCTTCCAAGAAGTCGATCACCACCGAGTTTGTTGCCCTTTTGGTTGGAATTGCTTCCACCCACTTTGTAAAATAATATGTGGCTGTTAAGATCCACTTATGTTGAGCACTGGAATGGGGATTAATTTCCCCTATGAAGTCTAATCCCCATTGTTGAAATGGGGCTTCAGTTTTGACTGGAACGAGTGGTAGTGCAGGGATTTTCTGCTTACCAGCGAATATTTGACATGAGTAACAGGCACGTACTTTGGCATTGACATCCGAAAATAGTTTTGGCCAATAGTATCTGGCCCTCAGGATCTTGTAGGCTATGGCTCTCCATGCATGGTGTCCTCCACAGATTCCTTCATGAAATTCTTCTATAACCCGTGGAGTTTCCGACTCAACCAGACAGACTAGTAAGAACCCGAGTGGATCCTTCCAATATAGTTGATTTTCGGAGATGCAATATTTTACAGCATGGAGTTTTAAAGTTCTGCATTTGGCTGGTGTTAGTCCACCTGGACATTTCAGGTTTAACAAATAGAAAACTACATCTTTATACCATCCTGACGTCATGAATTTTTCTTCAACCTTGCTTGGATGTGTTTGGTCATCCGACTCTTGCAAATGTGTGTCTTCGTCTTCCCCTTGTAGGCAATTGATGTCAAGATCTCTAAGGTTCAACTAAGCCAAGAGTTTGGCTAGACCCTACCCCTTTATCAATTTAGTACGCTTGACTTCCAGATCAAATTCTTGTATTTTAGCGAGCCAGCGCCCTCATTTTCCATCCCTATCTGGCTGTACCAATATATCTTTCACAGCACTAGTTGGTACGTACGCGATAATTTTTGAATGCAGAATGTAAGTTCTGAATGATTTAAGCGCTTTCACCATTGCGTACGCCTTTTTTTCTATTATATCATATTTTAGTTCGACGTCTCTAAGGCTCTTGCTAAAAAACGTGATCGGACGTTCAAAACCTTCATCATCTTTTTGTAGCAACACCGCGGCGATAGTATGTTCAGAAGCGAACGAGAAGATGAGGAAATCTTTCAAGTAATCTGGGCTTGCTAACACAGGTGCTTCACTGATGACTTTTTTAATATGCTCGAACGATGCTTTAGCCTCGGTCGTCCAATTTACTCTGTTATCCTTTTTCAGCATTCCTGTGATCAGTTTGACAATCTCAACAAAATTTGGTATAAACCTTTGTAAAAAAATTATTGTTCCTAAGAAAGATTGAATTTCTTTTACGTTCCTAGGAATCCTGATAGTTTGTATTGCTTCAATCCTCTTAGGATCGATCCTGATCCCATCTTTAGATACGATATTCCCTAGAATCTTACCTTCTTGCATAGCGAAATGTGATTTCTTTGGGTTCAAAGATAGGCCATACCTGCGGCATTTTTCGAAAGTTTCTTTTAAATGGATCAAATGTTCTTCATCAGTTTTAGAGAAAACCGTTAAATCGTCAAGGTAGACTACTACGAATTTGTCTCTTTCTCCGATGAAAGTGATGTCCATAGCGCGCTGGAAAGTAGTCCCTGCATTTATCAAACCAAGAGGCATTTTATCATACATGAATGTACCCCATGGTGTGGTGAAAGAGGTTTTTTCTCTGTCTAGATCATTCATGGCGATTTGGTTGTACCCAGAAAACCCATCTATCATAGACATTCGATTTTCTCCAACTACCCTTTCTAGGATGTGGTCCATTTTGGGGAGCGGATAATTATCCTTAAGAGAGGACCTGTTCAAGTTCCGAAAATCCACACATAGTCTGATTTCTCCGTTCTTTTTTCTGATAGGGAATAAATTGGCCACCCAGTCTGAGTACGTTAGAGGCACAATTATTTTCGCATCTAAAAGCTTCTTAACTTCCCTTTCAATGACGGGCAACAAAATGGGGTTAAATTGCCTAAGCTTTTTCCTAAAAGGCTTTACCCCGGGCTTCAACGGTATCTTGTGCTCAATTATGAAAGTATCATACGTTCGAAGCTCTTCATAGGACCAGGAGAAAACATCTATATACTGTTTGATTAGGTCTATGTATTGGTCTTTTACCTTGGGAGGGAGGAATTTAGATATCTTTACTATCATGTCTTCTTTTTCAGTTCCTATGTCGCAATCCTCCACTTCTTCTGGTTGGGGCTACAAAGTGGAATTCACAGTTATGTCGTTCTGATCGAAAAGTCTTTCTAAAGGAATTAAGCCTTTCGGGATCTCGTTGTTTTTAAGGACCAACATGCAATGATCCGCTATTTTATCTCGAAAGGTTTCAGTGTCTTCACCCTCTTGCATAATCCACGTCGGGTCATTTTGGTTTTCTTGGTCTGGAAAAGTTTCAGAGAACTCACCTATTTCCATAAGAAATCTCTGAATTTGTTCGTCATCTGCAAAAATCTGCCAGTGTCTGACATTGTTGGGTATAGAGGGTTTATATCTGATTTCAATATGATATTTCAGTTTAACGTTCGTGGGAGGAGAAAAGGTTGAGGCTGCCTTAGCCAATGCGTCAGCATGTAGATTCTCTGTGCGAGGAATAAAATGGACTTTTATAGATGAGA